>OY726531.1:26035657-26266080 GCA_963383655.1 Bathymodiolus septemdierum | reverse complement strand
TATATTGTTATTAGTTTTGTTTTGTTGGATGATTTGAGTGATATATTGTTATTAGTTTTGTTTTGTTGGATGATTTGAGTGATATATTGTTATTAGTTTTGTTTTGTTGGATGATTTGAGTGATATATTGTTATTAGTTTTGTTTTGTTGGATGATTTGAGTGATATATTGTTATTAGTTTTGTTTTGTTGAATGATTTGAGTGATATATTGTTATTAGTTTTGTTTTGTTGGATGATTTGAGTGATATATTGTTATTAGTTTTGTTTTGTTGGATGATTTGAGTGATATATTGTTATTAGTTTTGTTTTGTTGGATGATTTGAGTGATATATTGTTATTAGTTTTGTTTTGTTGGATGATTTGAGTGATATATTGTTATTAGTTTTGTTTTGTTGAATGATTTGAGTGATATATTGTTATTAGTTTTGTTTTGTTGGATGATTTGAGTGATATATTGTTATTAGTTTTGTTTTGTTGGATGATTTGAGTGATATATTGTTATTAGTTTTGTTTTGTTGGATGATTTGAGTGATATATTGTTATTAGTTTTGTTTTGTTGGATGATTTGAGTGATATATTGTTATTAGTTTTGTTTTGTTGAATGATTTGAGTGATATATTGTTATTAGTTTTGTTTTGTTGGATGATTTGAGTGATATATTGTTATTAGTTTTGTTTTGTTGGATGATTTGAGTGATATATTGTTATTAGTTTTGTTTTGTTGAATGATTTGAGTGATATATTGTTATTAGTTTTGTTTTGTTGGATGATTTGAGTGATATATTGTTATTAGTTTTGTTTTGTTGGAATGATTTGAGTGATATATTGTTATTAGTTTTGTTTTGTTGAATGATTTGAGTGATATATTGTTATTAGTTTTGTTTTGTTGAATGATTTGAGTGATATATTGTTATTAGTTTTGTTTTGTTGAATGATTTGAGTGATATATTGTTATTAGTTTTGTTTTGTTGGATGATTTGAGTGATATATTGTTATTAGTTTTGTTTTGTTGAATGATTTGAGTGATATATTGTTATTAGTTTTGTTTTGTTGAATGATTTGAGTGATATATTGTTATTAGTTTTGTTTTGTTGGAATGATTTGAGTGATATATTGTTATTAGTTTTGTTTTGTTGGATGATTTGAGTGATATATTGTTATTAGTTTTGTTTTGTTGGATGATTTGAGTGATATATTGTTATTAGTTTTGTTTTGTTGAATGATTTGAGTGATATATTGTTATTAGTTTTGTTTTGTTGAATGATTTGAGTGATATATTGTTATTAGTTTTGTTTTGTTGAATGATTTGAGTGATATATTGTTATTAGTTTTGTTTTGTTGGATGATTTGAGTGATATATTGTTATTAGTTTTGTTTTGTTGGATGATTTGAGTGATATATTGTTATTAGTTTTGTTTTGTTGGATGATTTGAGTGATATATTGTTATTAGTTTTGTTTTGTTGAATGATTTGAGTGATATATTGTTATTAGTTTTGTTTTGTTGGATGATTTGAGTGATATATTGTTATTAGTTTTGTTTTGTTGGATGATTTGAGTGATATATTGTTATTAGTTTTGTTTTGTTGGATGATTTGAGTGATATATTGTTATTAGTTTTGTTTTGTTGGATGATTTGAGTGATATATTGTTATTAGTTTTGTTTTGTTGGATGATTTGAGTGATATATTGTTATTAGTTTTGTTTTGTTGAATGATTTGAGTGATATATTGTTATTAGTTTTGTTTTGTTGGATGATTTGAGTGATATATTGTTATTAGTTTTGTTTTGTTGGATGATTTGAGTGATATATTGTTATTAGTTTTGTTTTGTTGAATGATTTGAGTGATATATTGTTATTAGTTTTGTTTTGTTGGATGATTTGAGTGATATATTGTTATTAGTTTTGTTTTGTTGGATGATTTGAGTGATATATTGTTATTAGTTTTGTTTTGTTGGATGATTTGAGTGATATATTGTTATTAGTTTTGTTTTGTTGAATGATTTGAGTGATATATTGTTATTAGTTTTGTTTTGTTGAATGATTTGAGTGATATATTGTTATTAGTTTTGTTTTGTTGGATGATTTGAGTGATATATTGTTATTAGTTTTGTTTTGTTGGATGATTTGAGTGATATATTGTTATTAGTTTTGTTTTGTTGGATGATTTGAGTGATATATTGTTATTAGTTTTGTTTTGTTGAATGATTTGAGTGATATATTGTTATTAGTTTTGTTTTGTTGGATGATTTGAGTGATATATTGTTATTAGTTTTGTTTTGTTGAATGATTTGAGTGATATATTGTTATTAGTTTTGTTTTGTTGGATGATTTGAGTGATATATTGTTATTAGTTTTGTTTTGTTGGATGATTTGAGGTGATATATTGTTATTAGTTTTGTTTTGTTGGATGATTTGAGGTGATATATTGTTATTAGTTTTGTTTTGTTGAATGATTTGAGTGATATATTGTTATTAGTTTTGTTTTGTTGGATGATTTGAGTGATATATTGTTATTAGTTTTGTTTTGTTGGATGATTTGAGTGATATATTGTTATTAGTTTTGTTTTGTTGGATGATTTGAGTGATATATTGTTATTAGTTTTGTTTTGTTGAATGATTTGAGTGATATATTGTTATTAGTTTTGTTTTGTTGAATGATTTGAGTGATATATTGTTATTAGTTTTGTTTTGTTGGATGATTTGAGTGATATATTGTTATTAGTTTTGTTTTGTTGAATGATTTGAGTGATATATTGTTATTAGTTTTGTTTTGTTGAATGATTTGAGTGATATATTGTTATTAGTTTTGTTTTGTTGAATGATTTGAGTGATATATTGTTATTAGTTTTGTTTTGTTGGATGATTTGAGTGATATATTGTTATTAGTTTTGTTTTGTTGGATGATTTGAGTGATATATTGTTATTAGTTTTGTTTTGTTGGATGATTTGAGTGATATATTGTTATTAGTTTTGTTTTGTTGAATGATTTGAGTGATATATTGTTATTAGTTTTGTTTTGTTGGATGATTTGAGTGATATATTGTTATTAGTTTTGTTTTGTTGAATGATTTGAGTGATATATTGTTATTAGTTTTGTTTTGTTGGAATGATTTGAGTGATATATTGTTATTAGTTTTGTTTTGTTGAATGATTTGAGTGATATATTGTTATGAGTTTTGTTTTGTTGGATGATTTGAGTGATATATTGTTATTAGTTTTGTTTTGTTGAATGATTTGAGTGATATATTGTTATTAGTTTTGTTTTGTTGAATGATTTGAGTGATATATTGTTATTAGTTTTGTTTTGTTGAATGATTTGAGTGATATATTGTTATTAGTTTTGTTTTGTTGGATGATTTGAGTGATATATTGTTATTAGTTTTGCTTTGTTGGATGATTTGAGTGATATATTGTTATTAGTTTTGTTTTGTTGGATGATTTGAGTGATATATTGTTATTAGTTTTGTTTCGTTGAATGATTTGAGTGATATATTGTTATTAGTTTTGCTTCGTTGAATGATTTGAGTGATATATTGTTATTAGTTTTGCTTTGTTGGATGATTTGAGTGATATATTGTTATTAGTTTTGTTTTGTTGGATGATTTGAGTGATATATTGTTATTAGTTTTGTTTTGTTGAATGATTTGAGTGATATATTGTTATTAGTTTTGTTTTGTTGGATGATTTGAGTGATATATTGTTATTAGTTTTGTTTTGTTGGATGATTTGAGTGATATATTGTTATTAGTTTTGTTTTGTTGGATGATTTGAGTGATATATTGTTATTAGTTTTGTTTTGTTGGATGATTTGAGTGATATATTGTTATTAGTTTTGTTTTGTTGAATGATTTGAGTGATATATTGTTATTAGTTTTGTTTTGTTGAATGATTTGAGTGATATATTGTTATTAGTTTTGTTTTGTTGAATGATTTGAGTGATATATTGTTATTAGTTTTGTTTTGTTGAATGATTTGAGTGATATATTGTTATTAGTTTTGTTTTGTTGAATGATTTGAGTGATATATTGTTATTAGTTTTGTTTCGTTGAATGATTTGAGTGATATATTGTTATTAGTTTTGTTTTGTTGAATGATTTGAGTGATATATTGTTATTAGTTTTGTTTCGTTGAATGATTTGAGTGATATATTGTTATTAGTTTTGCTTTGTTGGATGATTTGAGTGATATATTGTTATGAGTTTTGCTTTGTTGAATGATTTGAGTGATATATTGTTATTAGTTTTGTTTTGTTGAATGATTTGAGTGATATATTGTTATTAGTTTTGTTTTGTTGAATGATTTGAGTGATATATTGTTATTAGTTTTGTTTTGTTGAATGATTTGAGTGATATATTGTTATTAGTTTTGTTTTGTTGAATGATTTGAGTGATATATTGTTATTAGTTTTGTTTTGTTGAATGATTTGAGTGATATATTGTTATTAGTTTTGTTTTGTTGGATGATTTGAGTGATATATTGTTATTAGTTTTGTTTTGTTGGATGATTTGAGTGATATATTGTTATTAGTTTTGTTTTGTTGGATGATTTGAGTGATATATTGTTATTAGTTTTGTTTTGTTGGATGGTTTGAGTGATATATTGTTATGAGTTTTGTTTTGTTGGATGATTTGAGTGATATATTGTTATTAGTTTTGTTTTGTTGAATGATTTGAGTGATATATTGTTATTAGTTTTGTTTTGTTGAATGATTTGAGTGATATATTGTTATTAGTTTTGTTTTGTTGAATGATTTGAGTGATATATTGTTATTAGTTTTGTTTTGTTGAATGATTTGAGTGATATATTGTTATTAGTTTTGTTTTGTTGAATGATTTGAGTGATATATTGTTATTAGTTTTGTTTTGTTGAATGATTTGAGTGATATATTGTTATTAGTTTTGCTTTGTTGAATGATTTGAGTGATATATTGTTATTAGTTTTGTTTTGTTGGATGATTTGAGTGATATATTGTTATTAGTTTTGTTTTGTTGAATGATTTGAGTGATATATTGTTATTAGTTTTGTTTTGTTGAATGATTTGAGTGATATATTGTTATTAGTTTTGTTTTGTTGAATGATTTGAGTGATATATTGTTATTAGTTTTGTTTTGTTGAATGATTTGAGTGATATATTGTTATTAGTTTTGTTTTGTTGAATGATTTGAGTGATATATTGTTATTAGTTTTGTTTTGTTGGATGATTTGAGTGATATATTGTTATTAGTTTTGTTTTGTTGGATGATTTGAGTGATATATTGTTATTAGTTTTGTTTTGTTGAATGATTTGAGTGATATATTGTTATTAGTTTTGTTTTGTTGGATGATTTGAGTGATATATTGTTATTAGTTTTGTTTTGTTGGATGATTTGAGTGATATATTGTTATTAGTTTTGTTTTGTTGAATGATTTGAGTGATATATTGTTATTAGTTTTGTTTTGTTGGATGATTTGAGTGATATATTGTTATTAGTTTTGTTTTGTTGGATGATTTGAGTGATATATTGTTATTAGTTTTGTTTTGTTGAATGATTTGAGTGATATATTGTTATTAGTTTTGTTTTGTTGGATGATTTGAGTGATATATTGTTATTAGTTTTGTTTTGTTGAATGATTTCAGTGATATATTGTTATTAGTTTTGTTTTGTTGGATGATTTGAGTGATATATTGTTATTAGTTTTGTTTTGTTGGATGATTTGAGTGATATATTGTTATTAGTTTTGTTTTGTTGGATGATTTGAGTGATATATTGTTATGAGTTTTGTTTTGTTGAATGATTTGAGTGATATATTGTTATTAGTTTTGTTTTGTTGAATGATTTGAGTGATATATTGTTATTAGTTTTGTTTTGTTGAATGATTTGAGTGATATATTGTTATTAGTTTTGTTTTGTTGAATGATTTGAGTGATATATTGTTATTAGTTTTGTTTTGTTGAATGATTTGAGTGATATATTGTTATTAGTTTTGTTTTGTTGGATGATTTGAGTGATATATTGTTATTAGTTTTGTTTTGTTGGATGATTTGAGTGATATATTGTTATTAGTTTTGTTTTGTTGAATGATTTGAGTGATATATTGTTATTAGTTTTGTTTTGTTGGATGATTTGAGTGATATATTGTTATTAGTTTTGTTTTGTTGGATGATTTGAGTGATATATTGTTATTAGTTTTGCTTTGTTGAATGATTTGAGTGATATATTGTTATTAGTTTTGTTTTGTTGGATGATTTGAGTGATATATTGTTATTAGTTTTGTTTTGTTGGTTGATTTGAGTGATATATTGTTATTAATTTTGTTTTGTTGGATGATTTGAGTGATATATTGTTATTAGTTTTGTTTTGTTGGATGATTTGAGTGATATATTGTTATTAGTTTTGTTTTGTTGAATGATTTGAGTGATATATTGTTATTAGTTTTGCTTTGTTGGATGATTTGAGTGATATATTGTTATGAGTTTTGTTTTGTTGAATGATTTGAGTGATATATTGTTATTAGTTTTGTTTTGTTGGATGATTTGAGTGATATATTGTTATTAGTTTTGTTTTGTTGAATGATTTGAGTGATATATTGTTATTAGTTTTGCTTTGTTGGATGATTTGAGTGATATATTGTTATTAGTTTTGTTTTGTTGGATGATTTGAGTGATATATTGTTATTAGTTTTGTTTTGTTGGATGATTTGAGTGATATATTGTTATTAGTTTTGTTTTGTTGAATGATTTGAGTGATATATTGTTATTAGTTTTGTTTTGTTGAATGATTTGAGTGATATATTGTTATTAGTTTTGTTTTGTTGGATGATTTGAGTGATATATTGTTATTAGTTTTGTTTTGTTGATTGATTTGAGTGATATATTGTTATTAGTTTTGTTTTGTTGAATGATTTGAGTGATATATTGTTATTAGTTTTGTTTTGTTGAATGATTTGAGTGATATATTGTTATTAGTTTTGTTTTGTTGAATGATTTGAGTGATATATTGTTATTAGTTTTGTTTTGTTGAATGATTTGAGTGATATATTGTTATTAGTTTTGTTTTGTTGAATGATTTGAGTGATATATTGTTATTAGTTTTGTTTTGTTGAATGATTTGAGTGATATATTGTTATTAGTTTTGTTTTGTTGGATGATTTGAGTGATATATTGTTATTAGTTTTGTTTCGTTGAATGATTTGAGTGATATATTGTTATTAGTTTTGTTTTGGTGGATGATTTGAGTGATATATTGTTATTAGTTTTGTTTCGTTGAATGATTTGAGTGATATATTGTTATTAGTTTTGTTTTGTTGAATGATTTGAGTGATATATTGTTATTAGTTTTGTTTTGTTGAATGATTTGAGTGATATATTGTTATTAGTTTTGCTTTGTTGAATGATTTGAGTGATATATTGTTATTAGTTTTGTTTTGTTGGATGATTTGAGTGATATATTGTTATTAGTTTTGTTTTGTTGAATGATTTGAGTGATATATTGTTATTAGTTTTGTTTTGTTGAATGATTTGAGTGATATATTGTTATTAGTTTTGTTTTGTTGAATGATTTGAGTGATATATTGTTATGAGTTTTGTTTTGTTGAATGATTTGAGTGATATATTGTTATGAGTTTTGTTTTGTTGGATGATTTGAGTGATATATTGTTATTAGTTTTGTTTTGTTGAATGATTTGAGTGATATATTGTTATTAGTTTTGTTTTGTTGAATGATTTGAGTGATAAATTGTTATTAGTTTTGCTTTGTTGGATGATTTGAGTGATATATTGTTATTAGTTTTGTTTTGTTGGATGATTTGAGTGATATATTGTTATTAGTTTTGTTTTGTTGAATGATTTGAGTGATATATTGTTATTAGTTTTGTTTTGTTGAATGATTTGAGTGATATATTGTTATTAGTTTTGTTTTGTTGAATGATTTGAGTGATATATTGTTATTAGTTTTGTTTTGTTGGATGATTTGAGTGATATATTGTTATTAGTTTTGTTTTGTTGGATGATTTGAGTGATATATTGTTATTAGTTTTGTTTTGTTGAATGATTTGAGTGATATATTGTTATTAGTTTTGTTTTGTTGAATGATTTGAGTGATATATTGTTATTAGTTTTGTTTTGTTGAATGATTTGAGTGATATATTGTTATTAGTTTTGTTTTGTTGGATGATTTGAGTGATATATTGTTATTAGTTTTGTTTTGTTGAATGATTTGAGTGATATATTGTTATTAGTTTTGTTTTGTTGAATGATTTGAGTGATATATTGTTATTAGTTTTGTTTTGTTGGATGATTTGAGTGATATATTGTTATTAGTTTTGTTTTGTTGGATGATTTGAGTGATATATTGTTATTAGTTTTGTTTTGTTGGATGATTTGAGTGATATATTGTTATTAGTTTTGTTTTGTTGAATGATTTGAGTGATATATTGTTATTAGTTTTGTTTTGTTGAATGATTTGAGTGATATATTGTTATTAGTTTTGTTTTGTTGAATGATTTGAGTGATATATTGTTATTAGTTTTGTTTTGTTGGATGATTTGAGTGATATATTGTTATTAGTTTTGTTTTGTTGAATGATTTGAGTGATATATTGTTATTAGTTTTGTTTTGTTGAATGATTTGAGTGATATATTGTTATTAGTTTTGTTTTGTTGGATGATTTGAGTGATATATTGTTATTAGTTTTGTTTTCTTGGATGATTTGAGTGATATATTGTTATTAGTTTTGTTTTGTTGGATGATTTGAGTGATATATTGTTATTAGTTTTGTTTTGTTGGATGATTTGAGTGATATATTGTTATTAGTTTTGTTTTGTTGAATGATTTGAGTGATATATTGTTATTAGTTTTGTTCATATTGATGGACTTTGTTGTCATTTTGTCTTTTTTTTCTTTCGTTTGATCATTGTATTGAGTGGTTTTGTTCGATTACCTCTGATTTTCAAACATCATCGGGTTAATTATCTTCTCATAAAATTAACGGATCGTAATGAAATATTGGTAATCCTTTAGAATAGCAGCGTAAATTCCCAATTTTCAAATGGACGGCGTAAATTATTTTTTAAATACTTAAGCGTATTTTTAAAAGGGTCCATTGTAGAGTGAGATCCAGATATCCACACTCAAAATATAGAGAATATGTGGATGTGCGCGAACCGAAAACTACGTAGACAATTTGGAACGTCCAGGGCACTGTTTCAGACACACCTTTCCGAATTTCGATGGAGGAACTTCCACCGGAATGATGACAAGTTCAGTGCACTTACTCGTATGTGTTGCATCGCTGACTTGTATGTTGTATAGTTTGTTATAATTATATCATATTTTGTCGTACTGATTGTGTAACAATATTATTTCATGTGTTTTGTCAATATACAACCTTTAAAATTGCTTTGATAATTTTACGCCGCTATACTATAGTAGGTCTTACAAGGTATCCAATTTACACCGCTAATCTATAGGATTACCGAAATATTGTATTAATTACACAAGCATGGAGTACAATCACATCTTCTGCTTTAAAAAGGAATATTGTCATTTAAAGTTTTAACAACTGTGTGAATTATAAGACAAAGGAGATATTTTTGGTTGCAATGTCATTCGTTTTCATAAAAAAAATTTGGTGCGCACGACGTGTTTCTGGAATAACCTTCATCAGGTACGCTCAGAATAACCTTCATCAGGTACGCTCAGAATAACCTTCATCAGGTACGCTCATAATAACCTGCATCAGGTGACGCTCAGAATAACCTTCATCAGGTTCGCTCAGAATAACCTTCATCAGGTACGCTCATAATAACCTTCATCAGGTACGCTCATAATAACCTTCATCAGGTACGCTCAGAATAACCTTCATCGGGTACGCTCAGAATAACCTTCATCAGGTATGCTCAGAATAACCTTCATCAGGTACGCTCATAATAACCTTCATCAGGTACGCTCATAATAACCTTCATCAGGTGACGCTCAGAATAACCTTCATCAGGTACGCTCAGAATAACCTTTATCAGGTACGCTCAGAATAACCTTCATCAGGTACGCTCAGAATAACCTTCATCAGGTACGCTCAGAATAACCTTCATCAGGTACGCTCATAATAACCTGCATCAGGTGACGCTCAGAATAACCTTCATCAGGTTTGCTCAGAATAACCTTCATCAGGTATGCTCATAATAACCTTCATCAGGTACGCTCAGAATAATCTTCATCAGGTACGCTCAGAATAACCTTCATCAGGTACGCTCAGAATAACCTTCATCGGGTACGCTCAGAATAACCTTCATCAGGTACGCTCATAATAACCTTCATCAGGTGACGCTCAGAATAATCTTCATCGGGTACGCTCAGAATAACCTTTATCAGGTACGCTCATAATAACCTTCATCGGGTACGCTCATAATAACCTTCATCAGGTACGCTCATAATAACCTTCATCAGGTGACGCTCAGAATAACCTTCATCAGGTACGCTCAGAATAACCTTCATCAGGTACTCTCAGAATAACCTTCATCAGGTACGCTCAGAATAACCTTCATCGGGTACGCTCATAATAACCTTCATCAGGTACGCTCATAATAACCTTCATCAGGTGACGCTCAGAATAACCTTCATCAGGTACGCTCAGAATAACCTTTATCAGGTACGCTCAGAATAACCTTCATCAGGTACGCTCATAATAACCTTCATCAGGTACGCTCAGAATAACCTTCATCAGGTACGCTCAGAATAACCTTCATCAGGGACGCTCAGAATAACCTTTATCAGGTACGCTCAGAATAACCTTCATCAGGTACGCTCAAAGACAAATTATTTAAAAGCCAAATAATTTTAAATCTTTGGGACAAAGGAAACCACAGGACCTAGACAGAATAACTAAAATCCGCCACGTCACCTATGCCTGAGGGATGAGTACCTTGGTTTTTGATGATAATTACATGAGTTAGGAACTGGAAATATATATATTAATCCATGCCAGTGCCGAAGCACTTACTACTGGGAATAAACCAGACTTTGAATCAGATTGTTTTGCTATGTTAGTGTTCAATATACAAACGTACAAATTACAAATAACCCAAGTATGTATTATACATGCTTTGATTGTTCTAGAATGTTCCCTTTTTTATAATTGCTTCTATAAATCAGAAAAAAACACCTGCTAACCTTTTAATGAATATGTGGGGGCTATTTTTTTATTCTTCACATGGCAAACAGTTGCAATGGAAATATCATTTGACCTGAAGCTAGAATTATGTTTCATTTTGAAACATAATCAGATTTCAATACAGAATGTGTCTCTAGAGATATGTTGTACACCAAACAGTAGATGGACGGGGAGAGTAAGCAACTATGTACAATATACATGATAAGAAATGATTGTAAACGTCTAAATTTAGTCATACATTGGCTATTATTTTCCATTTTAGAGATACAACTAAAGATGATTATATAAAATGATTTTATTTTTAATTAGATGACCATATTTGGTGTGAGACCATTTACGTGGGGAGTAACTCCATTTAATCTAAACTTATTTTGACACGAAAGCAGGATATATAATATCCCATGAAATTTGGTAATAGAAAACAAATAGTTAGTAAAAGGTTTAGTTCCTATGAGTTAAATGAATCAATTATTTAATAATTGATTGAAAGTTTCTATAGACGTCATAACTCCATTTTCTTAATTTGTTTGTATTAAGGAAAATAATGTTGTGCTAATGGCTATGGTAGTCATGGCATATTTAAAAGTGTGATAAATAACACGCCGTTGACCGCTGGTCTTCAATAAGAAGAGTTTGAAGATTTTAAAGGGGCAATCAGGATTCGTATATCAAAGAAGGTCAGACAACATAATGGTCAATAAAACAATCGGTTCCTTCTTGTACTGTCACACAGGTGCTATATACTTATCGAGGGACCACGTTTTCATTTAACGGTTTGTTGAATTGAAGCCTGAAATCTATATCTAGAGGATTAGACGTTAAAATTGTCTTAAGGACAATTAAATGTGAAAGTTCAAACCATTAATGGTAGTTAGATGGTCTGCTGAAGCTATACTTATTTCTTTATTTGTTCTGAGTAATTGTGACAGCGTCCAGAGCTAAAGACACAAACGTATCCCAAGTTAGCGGACAGGGATGCCTTTTCAATAGGTGTTAGTCAGGTTATATATAATGTGAAAAACCTGGACCTGGACTATAGTGGTAACATGATGCAAGAGTGTCACATTTATTGCACGTGAATGATCGTTTTATAACTTTAGAAATAAACGTTAGAGAATACCGAGTGGGCAATCCAAAAATGAACAATCCAGAGAAACTGGCAACACAAGAAAAGCAAAACAAAAATACAACACAATATTTGTTGGACACCAGTAGTATATATGTGGTTACACATTATCATTTCCGGAGGATCCAGAGGATCTGACCATTGCACATGCTTGACCGGAAGTGACCGGAAGAGACAACTGTCAACACAAGAAAAGCAAAATAAAAATACAACACAATATTTGTAGGACACCACTACACGTAAGCAACACAACTAACGTAAATAAGACATGAGCACTCTTACAAAAACAGTAGGCATATAATAGTCGACGTGTAATGCTAAGCGTATCGTCCATGCCCAGTCGTAATACCAGTCGTCCCAATATCTCTCATTGATAGTTTCTATATATTGTTGAACTTGTCCTCGTCCTGATTATGTATCATGGGAGTGGACATATATAACTGTGTCAAGGTTGTCGATGTTCCCTCTGTCCCTACGATTTCTTAGATTAGATTTGGAACAGTGAGGTATGTTCTTGCATTACATTTTATTACTCATTATAAAAATAAAAGCGTAAATATCAAATTTAGTGCGCACGACGCCTTTATGGAATAACCTTCACCAGGTACGCATACAATCGAAAGATTGGAAAACCAAAAAGTTTAAAGTTTTGTGTTATTGATTTTCCCTCTGTTCCTACGATTTGTTTGGTAGTTTTTTGTTTTTCATTTTATTACTCATAGCATTAGATTACATTTCTATTAATGTAACATTAGATTACATTTCTATTGATGTAACATTAGATTACATTTCTATTGATGTAACATTAGATTACATTTCTATTGATGTAACATTAGATTACATTTCTATTGATGCAACATTAGATTACATTTCTATTGAGGTAACATTAGATTACATTTCTATTGATGTATCATTAGATTACATTTCTATTGATGTAGCATTAGATTACATTTCTATTGATGTAACATTAGATTACATTTCTATTGATGTAACATTAGATTACATTTCTATTGATGTAACATTAGATTACATTTCTATTGATGTAACATTAGATTACATTTCTATTGATGTAACATTAAATTACATTTCTATTGATGTAACATTAGATTACATTTCTATTGATGTAACATTAGATTTCATTTCTATTGATGTAACATTATATTACATTTCTATTGATGTCACATTAGATTACATTTCTATTGATGTAACATTAGATTACATTTCTATTGATGTAACATTAGATTACATTTCTATTGATGCAGCATTAGATTACATTTCTATTGATGTAACATTAGATTACATTTCTATTGATGTAACATTAGATTGCATTTCTATTGATGTAACATTAGATTACATTTCTATTGATGTAACATTAGATTACATTTTTATTGATGTAACATTAGATTACATTTCTATTGATGTAACATTAGATTACATTTCTATTGATGTAACATTAGATTACATTTCTATTGATGTAACATTAGATTACATTTCCATTGAGATAACAATAGATTACATTTCTATTGATGTAACATTAGATTACATTTCTATTGATGTAACATTAGATTACATTTCTATTGATGTAGCATTAGATAAAAATTTCTATTGATGTAACATTAGAATACATTTCTATTGATGTAACATTAGATTACATTTCTATTGTTGTAACATTAGATTTCATTTCTATTGATGTAACATTAGATTACATTTCTATTGATGTAACATTAGATTACATTTCTATTGATGTAATATTAGATTACATTTCTATTGATGTAACATTAGATTACATTTCTATTGATGTAACATTAGATTACATTTCTATTGATGTAACATTAGAATACATTTCTATTGAGGTAACATTAGATTACATTTCTATTGATGTAACATTAGATTACATTTCTATTGATGTAACATTAGAATACATTTCTATTGAGGTAACATTAGATTACATTTCTATTGATGTCACATTAGATTACATTTCTATTGGTGTAACATTAGATTACATTTCTATTGATGTAACATTAGATTACATTTCTATTGATGTAACATTAGAATACATTTCTATTGAGGTAACATTAGATTACATTTCTATTGATGTCACATTAGATTACATTTCTATTGATGTAGCATTAGATTACATTTCTATTGATGTCACATTAGATTACATTTCTATTGATGTAACATTAGATTACATTTCTATTGATGTAACATTAGATTACATTTCTATTGAGGTAACATTAGATTACATGTCTATTGAGGTAACATTAGATTACATTTCTATTGAGGTAACATTAGATTACATTTCTATTGATGTAACATTAGATTACATTTCTATTGAGGTAACAATAGATTACATTTCTATTGATGTCACATTAGATTACATTTCTATTGATGTAACATTAGATTACATTTCTATTGATATCACATTAGATTACATTTCTATTGATGTAACATTAGATTACATTTCTATTGTTGTAACATTAGATTACATTTCTATTGATGTAACATTAGATTACATTTCTATTGATGCAGCATTAGATTACATTTCTATTGATGTAACATTAGATTACATTTCTATTGATGTAACATTAGAATACATTTCTATTGAGGTAACATTAGATTACATTTCTATTGATGTAACATTAGATTACATTTTTATTGATGTAACATTAGATTACATTTCTATTGATGTAACATTAGATTACATTTCTATTGATGTAACATTAGATTACATTTCTATTGATGTAACATTAGATTACATTTCTATTGAGATAACAATAGATTACATTTCTATTGATGTAACATTAGATTACATTTCTATTGATGTAACATTAGATTACATTTCTATTGATGTAGCATTAGATACAAATTTCTATTGATGTAACATTAGAATACATTTCTATTGATGTAACATTAGATTACATTTCTATTGTTGTAACATTAGATTTCATTTCTATTGATGTAACATTAGATTACATTTCTATTGATGTAACATTAGATTACGTTTCTATTGATGTAATATTAGATTACATTTCTATTGATGTAACATTAGATTACATTTCTATTGATGTAACATTAGATTACATTTCTATTGATGTAACATTAGAATACATTTCTATTGAGGTAACATTAGATTACATTTCTATTGATGTAACATTAGATTACATTTCTATTGATGTAACATTAGAATACATTTCTATTGAGGTAACATTAGATTACATTTCTATTGATGTCACATTAGATTACATTTCTATTGGTGTAACATTAGAATACATTTCTATTGATGTAACATTAGATTACATTTCTATTGATGTAACATTAGAATACATTTCTATTGAGGTAACATTAGATTACATTTCTATTGATGTAACATTAGATTACATTTCTATTGATGTCACATTAGATTACATTTCTATTGATGTAGCATTAGATTACATTTCTATTGATGTCACATTAGATTACATTTCTATTGATGTAACATTAGATTACATTTCTATTGATGTAACATTAGATTACATTTCTATTGAGGTAACATTAGATTACATTTCTATTGAGGTAACATTAGATTACATTTCTATTGAGGTAACATTAGATTACATTTCTATTGATGTAACATTAGATTACATTTCTATTGAGGTAACAATAGATTACATTTCTATTGATGTCACATTAGATTACATTTCTATTGATGTAACATTAGATTACATTTCTATTGATATCACATTAGATTACATTTCTATTGAGGTAACATTAGATTACATTTCTATTGATGTAACATTAGATTACATTTCTATTGATGTAACATTAGATTACATTTCTATTGATGTAACATTAGATTACATTTCTATTGATGTAACATTAGATTACATTTCTATTGATGTAACATTAGATTACATTTCTATTGTTGTAACATTAGATTTCATTTCTATTGATGTAACATTAGATTACATTTCTATTGATGTAACATTAGATTACATTTCTATTGATGTAACATTAGATTACATTTCTATTGATGTAACATTAGATTACATTTCTATTGATGTAACATTAGATTACATTTCTATTGATGTAACATTAGATTACATTTCTATTGATGTAACATTAGAATACATTTCTATTGAGGTAACATTAGATTACATTTCTATTGATGTAACATTAGATTACATTTCTATTGAGGTAACAATAGATTACATTTCTATTGATGTAACATTAGATTACATTTCTATTGATGTAACATTAGATTACATTTCTATTGATGTCACATTAGATTACATTTCTATTGATGTAACATTAGAATACATTTCTATTGAGGTAACATTAGATTACATTTCTATTGATGTCATATTAGATTACATTTCTATTGATGTAACATTAGATTACATTTCTATTGATGTCACATTAGAATACATTTCTATTGAGGTAACATTAGATTACATTTCTATTGATGTAACATTAGAATACATTTCTATTGAGGTAACATTAGATTACATTTCTATTGATGTCATATTAGATTACATTTCTATTGATGTAACATTAGATTACATTTCTATTGATGTCACATTAGAATACATTTCTATTGAGGTAACATTAGATTACATTTCTATTGATGTAACATTAGATTACATTTCTATTGATGTCACATTAGATTACATTTCTATTGACGTAGCATTAGATTACATTTCTATTGATGTCACATTAGATTACATTTCTATTGATGTAACATTAGATTACATTTCTATTGATGTAACATTAGATTACATTTCTATTGATGTAACATTAGATTACATTTCTATTGATGTAACATTAGATTACATTTCTATTGATGTAGCATTAAATTACATTTCTATTGATGTAACATTAGATTACATTTCTATTGATGTAACATTAGATTACATTTCTATTGATGTAACATTAGATTACATTTCTATTGATGTAACATTAGATTACATTTCTATTGATGTAATACAGTGATGCAACTCCTATGATGGCCACGGATATAATTGGTATGGAGAAAATCATTATTCATAGCAATTTTCGTTAAAAAACAAAATATTAATTTCCCCTCCTGACGTTTACTTCTTGCAATCTTGAAAGGTGATACATTTATATTCTTTTTATGACAAATTCGGAAATTGTTCATTGGAATTTATAAGATGTATGTTTTATTGAGAGCTTCATCAATTAAAATAGAAATCAGAAGGTATGTTGATTTCCTGTGGACTCTGCATCCTTATTTCCTGTGGGCTGTTCATCCTTGTGATAAATGTCTAATGATAATCTAACGACGGCATAGAAAAGGAAATTACGGTTTGTGACGAAGGACAGTAATTACAAATAAAAATCAATTTAATGTTTTGGGGATATATGCAAAGATATTACAAATTTGTATTCGAGATAAACTTAATAGTTCCTTTTGACACTTCGAGTGATGTATGTAATAAAGCCAGTCAACATAAGTTGTATTATTTGTTAATAAATTGATTGGATAGTGAGGTTCGCCTTACTCGTTCTTTAGTATAATGTGCGTGTTGCATAGATCGTTGTTTGTCCATTTTTCTTTGGCCATTGTGTTGTATGTCCTTCTTCGATTTACGGATTCTGATTATCCCTTTGGTATCTACAAACCTTTCCACCACTGAGATGAAAATATCGATACGACGCAAATACGGTTGTAAAAAATAGTATTCAGGGTAACACCTTAGGAATCAGAAGCTCTAACAAAGAGACGGCAGGTGAGATGAAATTTTGTAAAAGGGTTAATAAATGTTAGAGAAAACCGAAAGGGCACCCACGAA
The DNA here is from genome assembly GCA_963383655.1 of Bathymodiolus septemdierum. Lineage (NCBI taxonomy): Eukaryota > Metazoa > Mollusca > Bivalvia > Mytilida > Modiolidae > Bathymodiolus > Bathymodiolus septemdierum. The sequence goes on along the minus strand of OY726531.1, from coordinate 26,248,010 downwards.
TGGACAATTATGCGACATATATATGCGCTTTTCGTAACGGGGGAATATTTTGATTTTCTTTATAGACAGTGATTTGCTATATAGATGCGCCATATAAGGCATAATTGGCTATATATGTGATAGCCGACATTTTACTCACATTACGAAAACATTTACTTGCTTAATTCTTTATTTCTGCCACCCTGTTTTTGTTTTCCCCATTACATTACAAATTGGTGATCGATTGAGTGTCCGATACCCCTTTCAAAGTAGCAATCAGTTGTCAAATAAGAGTGATTATATTAGTCATGGTAACATGGATTCTTGTTTGGTTGATCGGTGCTTAGCACCTCTTTCAACAAAATTTCAGTTTCATCTGGGCAGCCGGTTTTATTGGTATAACAAATCAGAGTACTGGTTAGAACCTGCAATATACAAAAGCCAACTAACTTTAACCACACAGTCACAGGGTCGTATAGAGTACAAGCTTAAGCCTTAATGGTAGTAAACATTAACTGTACATCTAGATGTCGAGCCAAATTCCCCCAGAGAACCATTAGGGACATTTAATAGTCGATGTCTAATGCGGAAACGTAAAATAAACGGATACCAATACCATTTTAAAACCATAAAACACTTATTCACATTATAAGGTTCTTACAGTTTTCTTTTTTTACAGCTGTGTAATAATGAGCAGATGCCATACAATGGCGAAGCAATTTATACAAAGCCTGTTTCAGAACAATTTGTAGATATAATTATACCAAAGGGATAATCAGAATCCGTAAATCAAAGAAGAACAGATCATAAAATGACCAAAATAAATGGACAAAAGAACAAACAACGATCTCGTCCCATTATTGACAACTGTGTGATTGCTAGGAAGATGACAAATAATGGACAAATTAGTAGTAAAAATCCTGTTTAATATGAGAAATATTCCCTACCGTGGAGTAAATACATTTGTAGGTAGACATATCTATATTTAGCATTAAATGATATTAAAGCAAATCTTCATTACATTATGTCATTGTGCTAAAGTGGCTTTTTTATTGTTGTTGTATGTGATGTTTCAAATATTACAATAGTGCAACTTACGATTACTCGAACCGTTCCGTATGTTTAATTTCTAAGGATCTTGTAATGGTGTAATTTAATATATGAAGAGATTGAAGATACCAAAGGGGTAATCATAATCCGTATATCGAAGAATAGACAACACAATGGCCAAATGAAAAAGTACAAAAGGACAAACAACGATCTACAAAACATACACATAAAATTAAAGATCGAGTAATACGAACTGCACTAGACACTGGGATGAATATATAAAATATGTTCATGCCACGATACAATTAAAATCCTGTTAAAGTTAAAAACAATTAATCAATCAATTAATTAGAACATTCCAAATATAAGGAAAAGAAAGTTCAAACAGTGATATCAACCATTCCACCAATATCAACAACACGAACAATCACCTCTCATCGTAACTACTGGACAATATATATGAGTAACACGGTGAGTATCTTATAAGAAGCAGGAACTGCTTACACTTCGCGAGCCAGTAGTTTCAATTAGAAATAAATTAATTTTAGAGTCACATGTCATTTAATACGTGTTTTAATTGCTTTAAAAAGTTGAGGTTATTTTCCAATGTACGGAATCATAAAAATAGACGTCGTTCTCAAGGCGTCGCGTGCCGTTGTCATCCGGTGACTTTCTTTAAATGAGGCACCTTTGGGGTTATTTAAATCTATTTCAGATTATTTGCCTTATTTTGAAAAAAAATTATATTTTTTTCAATAGAATAACAAAAAAAGTTTGAATTAATTTATAAGGATTGATCGAAATTATTTGTTCGGTTCATTCGAAATAAACCTCAATCAGGTTGTATACACCCTTGCATAACCCGCTACGCGGGTTACACGGTGTGTACAACCTGATTGAGGTTATTTCTTCATGAACCGAACAAAAATTATGATAAATCCTTAATTAGTCTATGAAATAAAGTTAGGTATATGTAAATGTCAAGTATGCCCAGATTGGGCATTTTTCTACAGAAGTTCACAATAGCGCTCAGCTACAGACTAGGGGCTTTCCCTATTCATTTTATGCTATCAGTTATGCTCATTGTTGAAGACCCTACTGTGACTATATAAAGACCAGTAATAAAATGGATGTTCCTTTACTTTAATTTGTGTCTAAATATAATGTTAGATAATAATTTGAAAAGTAAAAATATATCATATTGTCTGAACAATTCCAAAATCCAATAGAAAAATCGTAGAAACAGATAAAATAGATATCCCTAACAAACAAATTCAAGACGGCTCACTTTCCTTGACCTACAACTCGATAAGTGACAGTGAGGGGCGGATAAAAACGAAACTTTACGACAAAAGAGATTATTTCAATTTTCTCATTGTGAACTTTCCATTTATATGTAGCAACATTCCAATAGCACCTGCATATGCTGTATATATCTCTCAGTTGATAGGATATTCCAGATCTTGTGGTTCCTATCAGGATTTCCTTGACAGATGGTTGCTGCTTACAAAAAAGCTACTGAACCTAGGGTTCCTCCTCGCTAAGTTGAAGTCATCCCTTCGAAAGATTTGCGGTCGCCATTATAACATGGTTGACCGATATGGACTATCATTCTGTGTCACAAATGACCACGGATATATTCCACTTGTCGTAAGCACTCGCCGATCTTTTCCTCATTCAGGACTTATCACCGGGTTTGTAACTAGATTAATACGACGGTTGTCTCTAGTGGAGCAGTAACTGCTTACACCTCCGGAGAACCCAATTTCACCCCCGGTTCTCAGTGGGGTTCGTATTACTCGATCGTTAGTTTTATATGCATGTTTTGCAGATCGTTGTTTGTCCTTTTGTATCTTCAAATTTTGGCCATGGTGTTGTATGTTCTTCTTCGTTATACGGATTCTGATTACCCCTTTGGTATCTTCAAACTCTTCTTGTACTTTTGTACTTTTTCTTTTGGCCATGATGTTGTCTGTTCTTCTTCGTTATACGGATTCTGATTACCCCTTTGGTATCTTCAAACTCTTCTTGTCCTTTTGTACTTTTTCTTTTGGCCATGGTGTTGTATGTTCTTCTTCGTTATACGGATTCTGATTACCCCTTTGGTATCTTCAAACTCTTCTTGTCCTTTTGTACTTTTTCTTTTGGCCATGGTGTTGTATGTTCTTCTTCGTTATACGGATTCTGATTACCCCTTTGGTATCTTCAAACTCTTCTTGTCCTTTTGTACTTTTTCTTTTGGCCATGGTGTTGTATGTTCTTCTTCGTTATACGGATTCTGATTACCCCTTTGGTATCTTCAAACTCTTCTTGTCCTTTTGTACTTTTTCTTTTGGCCATGGTGTTGTATGTTCTTCTTCGTTATACGGATTCTGATTACCCCTTTGGTATCTTCGAACTCGTCTTCCTGGCTTTGGTCACATCACTTCAATAAAGAGTGACAGGATATTCTAGTCTTTCATATTCATTTAAAAACAACCTTTTTAACTAATTCAAAATTAAATATTTTCTGAGCAGTAGACAGACTGTTGCTAGGATTAACTTAATTTGATGAATTACAGGAATTTTATCTTTCTATAACAAATATCTAGCAGACTTGAAAACAATTTTTTTATTCCGACTTAAGCATTACATGTCCATTAATACTAATACTTGCTGGCAAGTGATTTACTGTAATATAATAACTATTATGAAGCAGTCTAGCGTTTTGTCACCTCTAACGACAGGTCATAAATCAGGTCAATTTGTTCTATTTTAGGTCACAATCCAATGAAAAAAAACGTAAATTTCAATTACTCTATGCAAATTTCTAAATTCTTAGACGAGTCAAACTGCTTCGCTAAAGAAACGTCGTTCATGTGGTGAATTGACGCGGATAACACTCACCAATCGTTTTGTAAATCCTGACATTACACGTGATGAATTGACGCGGATAACACTCACCAATCGTTTTGTTAATCCTGACATTACACGTGATGAATTGACGCGGATAACACTCACCAATCGCTGTGTTAATCCTGACATTACGAACGAATAGACTAGTGCATATGTCATCCCGGTAAATCTCGATCAGCCATGCGAGTATATATATATATATATATTTGTATGTATATTGGGGGAGGATGTAATGTTTATACTGGACACAGGGAACGCTATATAATCAAACCAGATAACCTCTCATTTTTTATTCTATAATATAATCTACGTTCGCTTCAAAGAGAGCATGCAACATAGAGGTAAGACATAGGACACGTGGAGTAAGCTCCATCTATTTACACTATTGACACATTGTATATTACAAAGGGTGATGCTTTGTTGATCGTTGTTTTTCCTATTGTTCTTTTTCTTTTGGCCATTGCGTTGTCTGTTCTTCTTCGATATACGGATTCTGATTGTCCCTTTGGTATCTTCAAACTCTTGTTACAACAAACAAGACAGACTAATATAGATCACACCGGCCAACTCGATTTAGCAACAATGACTTACGAGAAACCAGCTTGTAACATCCCGTTAGCTCAAATGTGCTCATTTTTGCTCTATCGTGGCTTCACACTGAGTATACTTTCTGTCAAACAACTTTGCTTTTTTGCTATCTGTTCGTAGATAACGTAGTCAAATCTTAGACTATCGATAAGTGGACAAAACAATTCAAATATATCAGATCGAAAAATATCTAAAAATGTGGAACGTGCTCCCAATGTGTGTAAAAACCAATGAAAAATGATAGACGAAGAACTGGGTATGTCAAAGAACAGGTATTTCGATAACTGGTTTGTGTTTTCATATGAAAAAAATATTTTGATATTATTTCTACGTTACATTTAGTAATACACAGATGTGCGGTTCGTCTTTACCTCCATTTGTTTTTGTAGGAGGGCTCATGTCTTATTTACGTTTATTTGTGTTTGTCTGAGCATAGTGGTGTCCAACCCATATTGTGTTGTGTTTTTCGTCGTCTTGTGTACCCTATCTTGCCAGTTTCTGTAGATTATCGGGTTTTTTCATTACCCTTCGGTATTCTCTGTACATGGATATTGATCGTAAAATATTCTTAAGAAATATTAAAATTGTGTAATTATATATAAGGCTACTGAACTTTTATTTGTCATTGTGATAATATTACCACAGGCTGCACTGTAGTCAATTGAATGTATGTAACAATATTTATATATTGATGGGAATGTGCCTACAGTTAGTATCGGGAGGTTTGACACTTTAAAATCTGATTCAACGCACCATTTCTTTAGAAGTGCCTGTACCAAGTTAGGGTCATTACGATTTTCACAGTTTACCGGTTGTTGACTGATTTTGTCTGTTTTTAAACTTATGAGTTGTGACTTTCCCTTTGTAAGATTGTTCGGAGTTCGGTAATTTTGTTATTACCCTTACTTAGTAATAATACCCCCAAGAAAAACGATGAGATCAAGACAATTTATAAAATGAATAGTAATTGCTTGCAAATGACTTTTGTTCAAAGATTATACACATTTTCTGTTGATTATGTGCTCGTCCCAGTCCACGATATAGATATATATCATCTTGTGCCATTGACCGTTTCTGTTTGTGCATTGCTTTGGCGTTCAGAGACAAACGGTCAGAGAAGTATTTCTTCTGTTCCTGTACTTGTTATTTAATAAAAAATAAACTTTGATATCTAATTTAGTTCGCACGGCGCGCTTCTGGAAAAACCTGCAGATGGTCAAAAGATTGGAAAGACAAATAATTTAATAAAACAAAACAGGACAGACATAAACCGCCATCTAAGGTCACCTGTGCATCAAGGAGGAGAATCTTAGTTTTATTAATAATTAACTGAACTTCTTATTTTCAACAAATGAATTAATAAGATGTTTAAAAGTCTGCTTTAGTAATGCATGTTTAATGTTGGCGATATTCACAATAGACCTATCCATAACTGACTTCATTCAACTAACTTCGATCTTACTTGTTTTTGAAAAAAAATGGTATTTACAAAAATAAAGCAAAAATATGTTCTATGAGATGTTTCTGCAAAATAATGAATGAGTGAGTGAATGCTGTTTTAGACCAAGTGGGTATTGTCAGTATATCATGGCGAAAACATATCCGTTTTTGATGAGATAATGGTAATATATCTTGTGAACTAGCACAACACACTTTGTTTGATTTTCAAATGAGAATAAAGAATCTTGATCTTGATCAAGTGCTAGTTCACTGTAGCAACAGCCTGCATATAGACATGGCGCTCCAATCGGATATATGATCCTGACCGAGCCAAGCATTTTCTGTTCATATTCCTTAATGCTGCGTGATTTGCAGATAAACAACAAATTACAACTGTTGTGGGCTTCCGCCTTGCTTGTGCTAGGATCGAATTTACAATCTACCGAACCAGACGCGAAGAAGTTGAGTATTTCATCACCGAGGCGGTTTTCCGGAAATACAAATTATGTGGAATTAACGTAAATAAGTAGTATATTGTGAAATAATTTGTTGTTGTTCGTCTCCGGAAAGATAATCAGTTCATTATCCACTAATTGCACCCGTCATTCTTCTGATGTTAATAATCCGGTCATATAATAGAGGGGATTGTGGCTACGGCAGATGGAATATCTAGGTGTTCATCTGTTACAGATAATACAGTATTTACTGTTAATGGCTAGGGTTATGGTGTTTAATGCCACTTTCAAGAATATTTCAGTTACTGTAAGCCAATTTATTTTCGCGGCTATTATGTTTTGCGTTTTCCTGCTTCAAGACAGTTTCGCGGAGATTTAATTTCGCGATAACCAAAATGCTAAAAGTTCTGATTTTTCGCTGTATAACTTTGGTCTACATCGCCGCCGACATCGGTTGTTTTTTTTATAACAAGAGTTGTCTTTCGCAATATATTATTGATCGTTCGATTGACATACCCCCCATTGATTTCGTGAACACATATGTACTAGAGTTTTCCTTTTTAAATATTTTCAACATTTCTACATGTATTCTTTACTGTTAATGGTTAGGGTTATGGTGTTTCATGCGACTTTCAACAATATTTCAGCTATATCGTGGTGGTCAGTTTTATTGATGGAGGAAACCGGAGTACCCGGAGAAAACCACCGACCTGTCACAATTCACTGACAAATTTTATCACACCTTGCCTGACCAGTAGTCACAACTTTGGTGGTGATAGGTACTAATTGCATTCATAGCTGTGAATCCAACTACCATACGATCACGACCACGCCAGGTCCTCATTACTGTTAAAGACAATGTATTATATTACGAATTTAGTTTGTTACACATATTTTCATTGGTTCTTCAACCCTGAATGTCAGCATATATTCGGAAAACAGACGGGGTATATATTTCAGTCCCCAAAAGCGATTAAAACATGGACGACAAAACATTACGCTTCACTGAATCAATGGTATAATACGGAATAATAAATGTATTTTTACCAAATTAAATGCTGTTTTTATACACAAAACGGCTGCATGAACAAAAACATATTACAACAGTTAATTCCGTCACAAATACTTGATCGATTCAGCAAACTCCTATATTCCACGGCTGTACCATAACAAATAAACAAAACGTTGAGCCTTGAAAACTTTCGACGTCATGGGGCCACACCAAGGTTGTATGTACATGTTGTTAACATTTAAATTATTGAAGCTGTTTCGCAAACCCGTTGTTTTGTTATGTGATATATTAATGTTATATTTATAAAGTTTATAAAATTTATTACATATGAAACTGTATTGATTTAGAAATTTAGTACAGTATTTTCCTTCATGAGACACCCTATACATGAAATATGACGTAACGCATATTTTGACGTCATTGAAGAATGACGTCAAAGGTACGGAAACGGACATCTAGAGATACGAAAAATGAAAATAAAAGAGGCAAATTTATTTAATACAGTTGGAAGTTGTATTTAAAAAAAAATTGTTAAATCCGTAATATATCTGTTATTCAGCTATCAGACAGGGTATATAATGTGACATTCCCGGCTTACGATATATATTCCCTTCGGCTGCGCCTCAGGTAATATAGATCCTAAGCCGGGAATGTCACATTATATACCCTGTCTGATAGCTGAATAACATATATTATTATATGATTGAACTTTGTCTAGTTTCTAATTGGCTGAAATCAACTTGAAAAGTAATGTGTACGTGCGATGTCAATCTCAAAATGAGCTAAAATTAGCTCATAGGTAGTGTGGACTGTAATGTCACCCCAATTTGGGCTAAAAATAGAAATATAGATTCCAGAATTCCACGGTCCAATCAAATAATACGTCTCTCGGCAACAATGGCCAATCAGATGCGTTCTTACTAATTACCTTTGGTACACAATTAAATTAATAATGGCAGACGTTGGGCAGATAGGGGTGTCTGGAGAACAAAGTTGGCACTGTTTTGTGTTAATTCAAATTTGATTTAATGTCATATAATAAAACAGTTAATGACTTTCAATTTCGGTGAATACAAGGATTGATCAACCCATGGAACATGATATTCACCTCGGATGCCTCGGTGAATATCATGTTCCATCGGTTGATCAATCCTTGTATTCACCTCATCGAAAGTCATCAATTGTATAACATTAACTCTCTATAATGACATGAAGGTCAACCCAAGCTAACGATAATATATCCATATGCGGGTTCATGAGTCAAGCTAAACCACCGCAGTTTATATTGAAGTATTTTGCACCAAGACGGAAATAAGGGCAATAACAAAACTACCGAACTCCGAACAATCTAACAAAGGGAAAGTCAAAACTCATAAGTGTGAGTTGTCATGCATATTTGTGTTAGAGGTGTCGATTTTTTTTTCTTTTCGATTTATCGATAGAATTTTGGAATTATTCAGACGGTGTAATATTTGTGTTGTTTTTCATTTTCACTTGTAGAAATAGCGTATGTTTAATGCCTTGTCTCTGTTATTTTGATTTGTTCTTTCTTTGAGTTGTAACTGTTCTTGTCTTTATATCGAGATTTGTAAGTTTCTTTTCAATGGATTTCGGGTGTCTTATAGTTAATAAATCGACCTCTGAAAGAAAGAAAAACGTATATATCAAAATGAGTGCGCACAACGCGTTTCTGGAAAAACCATCATGAGATACGCTCGCAATCGAAATATTGGAAAGCCAAATAATTTAAAGTTTTAGGAGCAATAAAATCAAATGGCCTAATCAGGATAACCAAAATCGACTAAGGTCACCTATGCTTCAGGGAGGAGTATGATCCAAAATGCACTTTTCAGAATTTTTATTGTCCACACAATAAAACACATGGAACATATGGCGTTTAAGACGTGCAAAGATAGTGGTCGGCAATCTTCAATAAAATCGTGGTTTATATGATAAATATAGTAAACAATCTACTTTTTGTACTGGTAATGGAGAATGGATTTACATAATCTTCTAACATAGACATGAATACTTCAATATTTTTGTCGTTTACATCGTTCTGAAAGGACCGATCTATTTTGTTACAAAATGGAATTTATAACATGGATCACTTAATCATCAATTTATTTAATGTCAGCTTTCTGATACCAGATCCGTGTGTTCTGTAACACAATTAATGATTATGACATTTGATGTCTAACTAAACATTACGAAAGCTTAATGTTACTTTTGCAAAAGTACATCTGATTAAACAGTAACCATTTCGTTGAAGACATATTGGTAACTATTTTTTTTTCTCATCAAATCTAAGCAATGGAAAAAAAACTTGTCGTTGTTTTTGTTTTTGTTTTTGTTTTTGTTTTTTTTTTGTTTATTTATTATGTTTTTGCTTTTTGTTTCTCTTTTTGTTTTGTTTTGCCTAGAGATGTTTTATTTCCTTCAATGATGGCAATATTTGATTAAACATGTATCTGTCCCTTTAATAATACTGGCTGGATGAATGGTAAGCACAAGTAGAAAATCCACAACTCTTTAATTTATTAAATTCATATTAGACGGTTTTATTCTAAAATTTCAACCGTTTAAACTTTCTTTTCATAAATCAATGCGTAAATTTGGTTGCTCAAATGCTTGAGGACGAACACTACAAAGGAAGCTAAAACTGTTTTAAAAGGGCATCTACTTCATTTAATTAATATTGTGTGTTTGTTGCCTTCTAACGGATTGTGGTATTTAGCTCTGTCCTTACGGCCACACAACCTACTCATGCAAACAACCAATTAAAACAATGCTATTGTATCGACAGTACTTTTATTGGACGATTTACGAATACGAGCACACATATACTAATCTCTAGTTTTATAACCGTCTGAACTAATAAACCGCGATCCTACCCAGTGCACCATGAAATTGATGGTTTAGGGTTATGGTGTTTAATGCCACTCTCAACAATATATCAGTTATATTGTAGCGGCCAGTTTTATTGCTGGGGGAAGCCTTAGTACCCGGAGAAAACCATGGACCTGCCAAAAGTCACTGCAAAAACTTGATCACGACATGACATTGAAGTAAATACGCCTTGTAATTTATCTGTCTGAGCTATCTGTACTTTTAGTTATTTTATTATTTAATCTCATTAGCTAGTTGTTAATTTTGTTAAGACATTTCTCGTTAGCTAGTTGTCAATTTTGTTCAGACATTTTGATTAATCTCATAAGTTACGTTTCAACCTGTAGAAACGAACTTTCCGGTTTAATCTCGTTAATTTATTTTCCAGCTTAATTTTCATTCCACTTGCTATTACTTAACACGACTAAATAAATAACAGTCACCTTAATTGTCGATCTGCACTTTGGCAGTAAATATATGTCTGTGCTCTATAAACCCGGAGGTGAACCGAGGTGCTCGAAAGATATGAATTTCCTGATTTTTGTAAGACACCCGCTGTGTTATTCATATAGTCAATGCCAGTTACATATATATGTGAGAGAAAGGTCAGAAACAAATTACGTAAAAGGAAAAGATCCATTGTTATTTTTAGAGATATTTCGTAATGATCAACTATTGCGCGATGACGACCAAATATGTTTTCTAGCAACGACTTCAATCTAGGGGCAACACAGCTTTAATTATGTAGTTTTAGTGTCATCAGCTGAACCATGTCGATATTATTGCTGTACTGGACACAAGCTCTATATTAACCTAAGAGTGGTGAAATGTAAACTATATATGCTGGTGTTGCTTATCGGTGGGAATTCCGCTATTGGATAAGTGAGGTTATCACATTTCTCATAGAGTTCTGTTTTTAATCTGCACCCGTTGTCGATTTCAACCTGAAGCTCAAGGAAGTTTCGTGTTTCAGTTATATTCTTTACTTTAAGCACATTTGAAACAATTGCTTGAAAATCACACAATGCCTAAGGGAAAGCAACAACATTTGGTAGAAAAAATTCAAGCGAGAATTATTATTTTGAAAACAAATATTTCATTTCTATGTAAGATTTGCCAACTTGTGGTCATTATCAACGTTGTAATCAGTCTTCTTTTATATTCTGCATTTATTTAAGTCAGTTCTAGAAACCGATATCATCAAAATGCTGGAGTTTTTGATTGACAACATATTTGCTATGTTTGGTGGATGTGTTTTGCAACATACAGTCGGCATACCTATGGGTATAAACTGTGCCCCTCGTTTCGCCAACTTGTTCCTTTAACTGTACGAGGCAGACCTCATGCAAAGGTTTCTCAACAAAAACGAAAGGAAGCTAGCCAGATCCTTAATTTCAAGTTCCGCTATATAGATGATGTCCTTTCACTAAATATTTCTATGTTTGATAATCTTGTTGATCGCAGCTATTACATTGAGCTTGAAATAGAGAATACCATAGATACAGCAAGGCCTGCTTCATACATACACATCGAAATTGACAGTGAAGACTGATTGAGAACGAAACGCTACGACAAAAGAGAAGATTTCACGTTGTGAACTTTCCATTTATATGTAGCAATATTCCAGCAGCACCTGCATATAAAGTATATATCTCACAGTTAAACCGATCTTCCAGAGCTTATGGTGCGCATCAGGATTTCCGTGATGGAGGGTAATTGCTACCAAGAAAGCTACTGAACCAAGGGTTCCAATTGATTACGTTGAAATCATCACTTCTAAAGACTTAAGGTCGTCTCCAAGACTTGGTTGACCGCTCCGGAATATTTGTGTCACAAATGACCACGTCTATGTTCCACTTGTCGTAAGCACTTCCTGGTCCTTATCTCATTCATGACTTATCACCTTCTTTGTAGCTGATGCAACATGACGATGCCACTAGTGGAGCAGGAACTGCTTACTCTTCTGGAGCACCATGGTTCATCCCTAATTTTAGTAGGGTTCCTGTTGCTCGATCTTTAGTTGTCCTATGCAATGTTTTGTAGATCGTTGTTTGTCAATTTTTTGTTGGCTATTGTGCTGTCAGTCCTTCTGCCATTTACAGATTCTGATTACCATTTTGACACCTTCCAACTCTTCTTAGAATAAAATGAAAAACAAAAAATACCACACTGTCGGAACAGTTTCAAAATCCAATAGAAAAATGGTAGAAACAGAGTCGATACCCCAACACACATATACATGATCGCCCCCTATCATGCCTTGATACATGCACTTATCAAATAAAAAGTGACGGGGTTAAGCTAGTTTATGGGCCAAATCCTCTCCATAGTGAAATGATGCAGTCATACAAGTGCTTTCCTAATGTAAGTCAAATGCATATTCCCTGTTTAAATGCGTCAGAATTTTTTTTGCCAAGAAATTTATGTCAACCTTTTTTTAAAGTCATTTTCTTTTAATGCAGGAAGATCTATAAACGGCTATTTAACAGTACAATTTAAATAATTATCTCCCCTGAAAACGAACATGACGCAAGATATTTTAGTGCATAATTTCCACTAATCCGATTCAAGCTGTGCAATAATTATGTAGACGTCAATTGACTCTTTTATTTAAGAAAATATTTAAAGTACAAACACAATTCTACTGAGGGCAAATTACCATTGTCGTAATGTATCCCTGCTGATAATAAAAGGTCATCTTAAACTTTAATTGATTGATTATATAATGGCATGGTGACAAACCTAATTCTATTGTAATTCAATACAGGAATAGCTTAAATAGGTACGTGACACACAGTATACTAAAGAGTTTCTCACTGTAATCGTTGGTATTCAGCAACGCGGCGACGTAAATTAGGGTCGTGATACACAGGATATTATAGTGTTTCCCAATGTAATCGTTAGTAGTTAGCTGCACCGTGAGGTTAGAATACGAAACTACAATGAAAAAGCAATCGAAATAAAAATGAAATTAGATTTGAAAGAAATATCTAATCATACGAATAATGTGTTCGTCATGGAGTTTTAAAAAACACGAGTGTCGTCATTGGAAGTACAGCTATGTATATGTCTACATTAGTCAGCAGGTCAACTCATTTAGGAGCGGGTTCCAATGCTTTATCAACTAAAATATCAACATGTCATGTCAGTTACATACCACTCTAATGAAAATGCTTGCTGAATCAATTTTTTTTATTTCTTTTATGTGTGGTACAATAACATCTAAAGGCATCCTGTTTGAAGTCACGTCAGGATTCATATTTTCAGCCGACCAATCTGCGGTGAGCCCACTTAATCTTTGGTTATCAAAACACAGTATACGCCAAGAGCAGTTTACTTATTTCTCAATATATTTCACTGCCATAGGATTGGGCAAATAGGAACAAAAGGTTTCTTGACATGATCCCAAACGGGATGTTGTTATATATGAATTTATCTCCAAAAAATCAAAAGTGTAAAAACAGGATGCATCAAACATATAATTTTAATTAAATTGGACATATACATACATCTTTACCCAGCAATACACTGTAGATATTACTTTTGTCATATATACAAGAATACCACGACAGGTGCCACACGTGCAGCAGTAACTCTTTACCTTTTTGCTCACCTCAAATCACACCTGTATTTTGAAGGGGGGAGGAAGTCGTTTGGTTCACTATTCTGAGCAGTGTTTTCTGATCCATTGCATGTCCCTTTTCTTGGCATTGCATTGACCTTATACAGATATGAGGAAGTAACTGCTTACCCTTCCGGAGGACATGAATTAATCTCCGGTTTGTAGTGGGGTTCGTGTTGTCCGATCTTTAGTTTTCTGTGTAGTGCTTTATAGATCGTTGTCTGTCCTGTTGTCCTTTTACGTTTGGCCATAATTTGTCCGTCCTTCTTCGATCTACAGTATCTAATAACCCCTTTGGTATCTTCAAACTTTTCTTAGAATAATGGAATGCTAATTATGAAGGTCCTTGATCCTTTAAATGTTTTACGAATTTTCATTCAAAATATAAAATGTAATCCATTTGTATTACACGTTTCCATACCAACAAAGCATTTATCACCAATAACCTTGCTTCATTTCACATTTAAGTTGCAAAGCAAAGCTTGAATATATCAAAAGGGCCTTAAGAAGCCGTCAGTCGGAGAACGACACACAATACAAATGCCAGAGGAATAAGAATAAAATATAATGATTCACAAAGCACTACACAGACAACAAAAGATTGAGCAAAACGAACTCCACTAAATCCAACTGTGTACTCCTGAGACTGCTTATTACGACATGCAATTAGATAATATCACTCACTCTAATGAGCCACTTAAAATTTGTCAATAAAAACCATGCTAATTAAATAACCGTTAGAGAAAATCGAAGGGGCAATTAAAGGTATTAACAAACACATCATAATACATGCAATGAGACTAGAAATATCTGTGTCATATATTTTCTATTCAAAACAACAAATAACATTAGTTTTTATGCATACGGCGACATTTTTGCCACTGGGAGTTACGCGACCTACAATCAATCAATACACTAAAACCAATACTAAGATCAGATGATTACCCATACCACCACCCACATTTATCTTTTAGGAGAAGGCTATGCTTTGTCTGCAGGTCGACAAGATAGGTCTGTATATTCTTCTATAATTACATCTGAGGCACAAATATTTCACAATGGTTAACCAGGTGATGACTTCAACTTAACCAATAGGAACCATTGGTTCAGTAGCTTCCTTGTTAGCAGCAACACTCTATCAAGGAAATCATGATATGAATCACAAATATGGGGAAATTGGATCAATTAAGAGCTATATATACTTCATATACAGGTGCTACTAGAATGTTGCTACATACAAATGGAAAGTTTACAATGCGAAAATTGAAATCGTCTCTTTTGTAGTAAAGTTTCTACCTTAAACAACCCTCACTGTCAATGTCCATGTGTAGGTCATGTGTCTTTTGTTCTCTTTCATTGGGCTGTTGTATTGTCCGTTTTCCTTCGATTTACACGGCTTTTTATTACCCCTTGGGTGTGTTCAACCTTCTCCTGGAATTATTCATTGACTGGACAGCAACTATATAGCGGGACGTGAAATTGTTTTTAGAGACCCCTGTATGAAGTCTGCTTCAAGCGAATAAAAGATTAATTCAGCAAGTAGGTGAGCACAGTTGGTACCCATAGGAATGGCAACTGTCTGTTGAAAAACATGCCCAATAAACATAATAAATATGTTGTCAATCGCAAACACACGCAATTTGATGATATTAGTTTCAGAGAACTTTTTGATAGAAATAGGGTGTTTTTATTTGAAGCAAAATAAGATGTGTCCCTTCATAGTACTACTTAATTAAGAGTCATTCTTTTTCTAAAAATCTATTGTGAAAAAAATAACGTTAGAGAATACCGTAGGGACAATAAAATATAGACAATCCAGAGAAACTGGCAAAATAGGGTACACACGACGAATAAAAACAGAACAAAAGCACAACACAATATGCTATGGACACCACTATACGCAAACAAACACAAATAACGTAAATAAGACATGAAGAAATTCATTCATTCACTTGCAATTCTCAAAACCGGTATAAGAGAATCCCGTTGATTGATATATTTGTATATACGTATATTAGACGACCTTCTGTGTCACCTCTGTAGTACACAGGTTGCACGTTAGTTATATAATATGATATAAGGAATCGTTACTTGCTTCTTATCTTATAGAATTAGATGAATCTTGTTGTTATGTATTTCCCTTTAAAATGTGGGTAGAGGGCATTTGATTGACAATACTGAAAACAACGTGATTTCTATAATAATGGTGCCATGTCAGTGCATATTGTTTGCTAAAAAAAAATGAAAAACAGAAAATCCCACTTTGTCGGTTTTATTTTTTGTGCTATGCCATAACAAATCAAATGAGCTTGATATAATAAAGCAAAATATGTCATTTCTCCATTTTGAACAATATGATATCTTAAATAACTTTGTAGACTGTTACATACCCATACATGACGTATAACTGAAATTTGCTTAATACAGTGTGTCAGGTCAGGACTGCTATTTCGCTTGGAGTGTAAAGAGGACATCCTCATCTCGTCGAAATACAACTTATTCTTGCCATGATAGAGATGAAAGAGTTCTCACTAGGCGTTCGACAACCACCAAGCAATCAATATTTAGAGACCCGTGGTGCAATATTCTATGAATCGGTTTCAGAGATAAAAGATAACACATTAAACCTAAAACTACATTTCCTAATAATGACATTGACCCGTTACAGCATATACCCATCAACACCCAGTTGTAATCTAGACAAACGTAATAATCTGATTAGCTGACATGCACTAGATGTAGTTATGCACACTTCCGGTAAAATTGCACCGTAATACCGTAGATAAATGGAATCGGTGTAGCTATTTCGAGAAAATATTAAGTTTGTACATTGCTTCTTCGCATTTCACTGTTACTATATTGTACATATCTAAATATATCAATTCCACAGGGGCCGTCGAGGTCGTGATCGTATGGTAATTGGATTTATAACTTTCTGTGCAATCAGTGTTTATCATCACTAACGTTTCGAATCTCGATCAGGGCGAGATGTACAACAATATGTGATAAAGTTTGCGACAGGTCGGTGGTTTTCTCTGGGTACTCCGGTGTTCTCCACCATTAAAACTGACCACCACGATATAACTGAAATATTGTTAAAAGTGATGTTAAACATAATAAAGCCTAAAACATCTAGACAAACGTAATAATTTGATACCTTATATGCACTAGATATAGCTATGTACACAGCCGGTTTAATGTACTGTGATAGATAAATGGAATCCGTGGAAACATTTTGTGGAACTATTCAAGTCCGTTATTGCTTCTTCGTATTTCACTGTAACTATATTGTACACATATAAATATATCAATTTCACAAATGCAAAAACACTACATTTAGTCTTTTGTTAATCGAATCTATAAATCTAGAGAATACCGAATGGGGCAATCAAAAATGGACAATCCAGAGAAATTAGCAACATAGGGTACACAAGACGAAGAAAAACAAAGCAAAAACACAACACAATGTGTGTTGGACACCAATATACACAAACAAAGACAAATAAGCTAAATAAGACATGATTCCTCCTACAAACAATTGGAGGTAAAGAGGAATCAAACATCGTTTGTATGCGGAAATCGTAACGGACATCGCAACACGTATCTTAAGACACAAAATAGGACAACACAAAAAACTAAAACGATGAGCATCACTGATCGTATTCCTGATCTTGAACTTCATCAATTATAAGATTTTTCTCACAAATAATGATGATATATATGCTTTTTGTATGTTGTAGGAGTCAGTATCCACCCTCCTTTTCAACCAATGTGTCATGCGTACTTATTAACTTCTTCTTCATCCTGGTATAGTGCAGGACTCATCTTGAGTGTTGCAATACATTCCAGCTGCTCAATGGGATATACGCTTTATGATTTTGACATAAGATTGTTATAAAACTGACCCATTTAAGCATTTATGACATCAGCTTGTATATAGTGACATTATTTAAATAATCCACCATTAACTTGCATTAACAGATGTGACAGACGGCAGATGATAACATCCCTACTGAGAACGTCTTCTGATGGGTTAATTCCTACAATGTCTATACAGTTTAAAGCCGGTTGTATTTCTTTGTTATAAAATGGAATAGAAAGGCGACAATTGGCAAGAGGATCAGTATGTTATTGATAAACAACATTTGTGGAACAAGATGACATTAAAATCAATGCACGACAAATATAAATACACAGATAATCACAAAGTCATTCAACTCTTTGACGTATGATATATTTTTACATGATTAATTCCGTGTTGTGATGGCTGTTACGATTTCCGCATAAAACGATGTTCGGTTCGTCTTTATTCCCAGTGTTTTGTGGGTGGATTCATGTCTTATCTATATATTTATTTCCATTAATTTACGCATAGTGGAGGCCAACACAAAAGGTATCTTATAAGAAGCCAGAACTGCTTATCCTACGCGGGCATCTGGGATCACCCTCCGTTTTTTTTTCGACTTTATTCTGTGTTGTCCAAATTGTTGATTGTGTCCCTGGATTATCCATTCTGTATTGCCCTTTCGCTTTGCTCTATGGTTTTATTCTGCCATTACCACCTTATCAATGAGGATTATTCTTTTTTAACAAGAGTGTCTTATTTAAACAACTACTGAACTCAGTGTTTTTACAAGTAAAATAGGAGACAAATTAGAATAGGCAATATCGTCTGAGGTAGCAGCATTTGCTTTTCAAAAATATCTAAATTAAACAGAGCTCGTTTTTAAATACAGGATTTAAGAAATAACCGTTAGATAAAACAAAAGGAACAATCATTAATGGACAACCCAGAGGCACTGGCAACATTGTGCATTCAAGAAACAGAAAGAAAATTAACAAAGAAAAAAGAAAAAAACCACACAAAACTACAAAGATGTGGAAAATGAACCTAACAAAACACTGGGAAAGGATAAGAAATTCCTCCTTCTTATATCTGGGTCATGTTTTTTTTTAAATTGGCATTAAGCACAACATGCGTTTTTTGTAAATTTTAATGGTAGCAAGAAAGATTTATGAATACTGCAACGATTAATTCAGATCGTTCCAGAGGAGCCTTTGGAACGTTATATTAACCTCACGTGACGCTAAAATTGAAAGTAGGAGTTTTCCGATTTTAGAGTCACGAGAGGTTAAAATAACGTTCCAAAGGCTCCTCTGCAACGATCTTATAAGAAGCTCACCGTATTAACATTACAGTCGTAAAAAGATTACCCCAAGCGACAGAGGGTTATATAAAGATTGCCCCAAGCGACAGAGGGTTACAAAAAGATTACCCCAAGCGACAGAGGGTTATACAAAGATTACTCCAAGCGACAGAGGGTTATAAAAAGATTACCCCAAGCGACAGAGGGTTATAAAAAGATTACTCCAAGCGACAGAGGGTTATAAACAGATTACCCCAAGTGACAGAGGGTTATAAAAAGATTACCCCAAGCGACAGAGGGTTATAAAAAGAGTACCCCAAGCGACAGAGGGTTATAAACGATTACCCCAAGTGACAGAGGGTTATACAAAGATTACCTCAAGCGACAGAGGGTTATAAGATACATTGAAAATAATGTTACCCACGTTAAAACGTTATACAAACCATGTCTTCCAGGAATTATTTCGATTCTAATAGAAGACAATAAAACTTATTTTGATGGGGAAGTCAGTAATGGATATGCTTGTCACATGACAAAAACATCTCCTATCGTTTTTGTTGACGTTTTTTTCTATATAGAGACTATATTGCAATTAAGGGGGTACCATACACTACAGGGAGATAACTCTTTAAAATCAGTTGAACGTTTTGATCATATGATGCTTGTATGCAGATTTCAAGCATCTCGGTGATCAAAACCACAGAGAGAAAAGCTAGTGAATTAATAGCTACGAATCTGTTGGTGGGAATTTTGTTAACATTTTGATATTTATTACAGTGGATATACTCAAGCACACTGCCAAAAAAATAAGAAAATTAAACGAGCAGATCAAATTTTACCCGAAGTGTATGGTACCACCTTAAGTTACTGACATTTTCTAATTTGATGGCATTTTGATTTTAGCGCTTAAACAAGTAGAATGCTAAATAATATCATACCATAAATCATAAATAAAGCATACATGTCACCAGTGTTCCTGATTGTGTTCATCGCATCTATCCCATTGAGTTTGAAATAAAGGATCTACACCTCAATATTAACAGCGAGGCCCAGTTAATAACGAAACTTTAAGGCAGCAAAGATGATTCAATTTTCACGTTGTGAACTTTCCTAATATGTAGTAACATTCCTAAAGCACCTGCATATGGAGTATATATCTCTCATTTGATCCGATATTGCAGAGCTTGTGGCTACTATCATGATTTCCGTGATAGAGGGTTGGTGCTAACAAGGAAGCTACTGAATCAAGGGTTCCACTTGGTTAAGTTGACGTCATCACTTCAAAGTTTGTTCCGTTTGTCATAATCACTATCACGCGCTTTCTTCATTCGCATTCAAGAGTAACATGACAATTGGCAGTAGTAAAACAAGGAGCGCTACCCTTCCGGGGAACCAGGGATCAATTCCGGTTTTTAATTAAGTTCCGTTTGCTCAATCTTTAGTTTTCTAAAGCTTGTATATCATTGTTTTTACTTGTGTCTCTTTTTTTTTCTTTTCGCCATTGTATTGATAAATTAATTGTCTGTCTTTTTTCAAATTACAGATTCTGATTACCACCACCCCGGTATCTTCAAACTTTTCGTCTAAAGAAATTCCTTATTTTATAATTTTATGACCATTTTCAAGCAAAATACATATACCGGTATTTAATTTAGTTTTAAATTCTGTTATTTGTTCAATGAATACTTGTAGAGGTCAGGAGTCGCCGTCGTAGTTGTTATTGTATGGTAGTTGGACTATTTATAACTGCCAGTGAAAGCAGTGCCTTTCGCCACTAAACGTAGAGTTCAAATCCCGATCATGGCGATATGTGCCGGATACAATATTATGTGATAAAGTTTTTCAGTGATTTGCGACAGGTCGGTGGATTTCCCCAGGTACTCCTGTTTCCTCCACCTATAAAACTGACCGCCGCGATATAGCTGAAATATTGTTGAAAGTGGTTAATGAGCTTTTATTCTTGTAAATATGGAATGTCCTGTACAATGAACAGTAACCCTGGAAAAAAACAAGTTAAATACTAGCACAAAGAAAGATAACTCTGGCTCGGGATAAAATGCTAACATACAATTACTAACATGTATTTTAATTTGTAGTATCCCTCCGTCTACTTATATTGATTGAACTACTCATCCATTGTAACATTTGGCATCTGTATGTAGAAGTTGAGCTTATCTGTAAACCTTTGTAATTTATAATGGCTTAATGTCCGTCATATTTTGTAGACGGGCAATTAATCAAATGAAACACAAAATATACCACACTGTCGAATCAATTTCCAATAGAAATCGTAAAAAGGGGCACTTTAATAAATGCGTGGCCCAACTTATGTAAATTTGTTTTCACTTGAATTATAAAAGGTATATATTTATTCTCCATGTGTTCTTTTATCACTGTTTTCTCTTGTCTTTAAAGTCGATCTTTTACGAGGCCAATCTTTTCATTGATTATAATATACAAAATTATGCATGTTTCACACTATTATTTTAATCAATGATTTATTTCTTTTATCTTTGTCTTCTTGATTGAAATCACCAGTAGATCAGCTATACCTGTGGCTGTAAAAAATATTTAAGTTCAGTCTCATAGTTGTCAGGGTCCTGTAACGATACATTTCGAAAAGACAGAAAAACATCAATAAACAAAAGGTACCAGCAGTTGAGCAGGAACTGCTCCCTTTTCCGGAGCACCTGAGTTCACCACCTGTTTTAGTGTGGTTCGTGTTGCACCACGTTTAGTTTTCTGTGTACTGTTTTGTAGACCATTGTTTGATCTTTTGTGCTGTTTATATTGTTCTTTGTGTTGTCTGTTCTTCTTCTGATTCCTCCTTTGGTATCTTCAAGCTTTTCTTGTGTTTATTAACAAAGTGTTTATATATTTCCTGAACCTTTTATTAAAAAAAATTTAACTTTTGCGTATTACATACAGTGATGAAAACGCTGATATCTAATTTAGTGCGCATGACGCGTTACCATCGTCATGTACGCTCATAGTGGAAATGTCTTTGGGATCTTGTAAGCCAAAGAGCTTAAATAGGATGTTTATAAATCAGCTGCTATGACGTATACCTGATGGAGATTGACTTTAGTTTTCATAAATTACATTATTTAGAGACTGCATCAAACATATATGTCAATGAATGTACATTGTCGGCAAATATAAATTTGTCTCTTCCGCTTCGATTTACGGATTCTGATTACCCCATTGGTATATTCAAACTCCTCTTGTACGAGCTTTTGAAACAGGAGGAGAAGCCAGTTCATCTTTTTGTCCTCTTTCTGTAGGTCGTAATGTTGTCTGTCCTTTGATCTACTGTTTCTAGGTCGTAATGTTGTCTGTCCTTTGATCTACTGTTTCTAGGTCGTAATGTTGTCTGTTCTTTGATCTACTGTTTCTAGGTCGTAATGTTGTCTGTCCTTTGATCTACTGTTTCTAGGTCGTAATGTTGTCTGTCCTTTGATCTACTGTTTCTAGGTCGTAATGTTGTCTGTCCTTTGATCTACTGTTTCTATGTTGTAATGTTGTCTGTCCTTTGATCTACTGTTTCTAGGTCGTAATGTTGTCTGTCCTTTGATCTACTGTTTCTATGTCGTAATGTTGTCTGTCCTTTGATCTACTGTTTCTAGGTCGTAATGTTGTCCTTTGATCTACTGTTTCTAAGTCGTAATGTTGTTTGTCCTTTGATCTACTGTTTCTGATTACTCTTCAAACGCTTCTATCGAAATGGGATACACAATTACACTTGATTATCAGTTGATTACGGGATGATGTTTGGGACCCTAGAACTAGCCTATCCCCCACTTATTTCATTGAAATGCCTGTACCAACACAGGAAGTGAGCAGTCATGTATGTGTTAACGAATTTACCTGTTTCATTGTTCCAGCAGTGATGTATTTTTTGTTTTTCATTTTGCCACATCATACATTCAAAAACTTACTCCCGGTCCCGAACTTTGTTTTCCTGTTCATTTTACCATAGAAGAATACAGGGTAATGTTCATATGTTGCATTCCAATTGCAAGCTGTAGAAGGACCATCTGATATTGAAAGCCATCCAAACGTATTGTCACATCCATCAGAACTTTGACTTATTTCAAACCTTCGTCTAATATTCTGCTCTCTAAAGCAAATTAGTAAGAAAGGGTGTGGATGTAAATGAACATGAGAGACTATCTAAAGTATCACTAATACACAAATTAAAGTAAAGGAACAGTTTGTAGTAAGAAAGGATATGGATGTAAATGAACGAGAGAGACTATCAAACTAAACACTTAGACACAAATTAAAGTAAATGAACAGCGTTTTTATTGCTGTTCTACATTTCACATTCAGAGTAGGTTCGTCAACAATAAGCATAACCTCGTCACTTTTTATTGAAGTGCCTGTACCAAGCTAGGGAAGTGAGTGATCATGTATATGTGTGTTGGGGATATCGATTCTTTTATTACTCATATGTGTTACACGGTCCATAGCCTGCAGATAAGGGGTACTCTTTACATCTGGCTTTAAAATGTATCTTGGCTTAGCTTGAGAAATTTGATATCAGATAGTAAGGTATTTTAACATAATGTAGATCGAAATAGTTTCACCAAGATATGTTGTCCCTCCAATATATAGTCCTATTTCTATATAGGGAAAGATGAATAACCATTTTGTTGCAATTCGATCCACAGAACATATATATCAGGGGCGGATCCAGGATTTCAAGTTAGGGGGGGGGGGCGCACTTAAAAAAAAGTGCACCGAGCGGAGGGAAGCGCGAAAGTTTTTGGGGTATTTCGTGTGAAAAATCACGATTTTACGCCAAAAAATCATATTTTTTCCAATTTTAGGGGGGCGCGCGCCGGGTGCGCCCCCCTCTGGATCCGCCCTTGTATATCATTGAGCTTGTGTGGGCTTTTGTATTCATGTTTCTTTGTGTGTTATTTTTAATGTTTGTTTCATGGAGAAATTCACTTGTATGACTTGGTTAACCGTTATAGAATGTATGACTTGGTTAACCGTTATAGAATATCTGTATCACACAAGATCACGGATATGTTCCGTTTGTTGTAAGCACAATCACGTTCTTTCCTCATTCATGACTTATCACCGGGTTTGCAACAGGCACAATGGAACGACTGACCCTTCCGGAGCACCCAAGGTCACCTCCAGTTTTTAGTGTGTCTCACTCTTTAGTTTCAGTGTAGTGCTATATCGACAATTGTTTGGTTTTTTATCTTTATTTTGCCATTGTATTGTCTGTCCCTCTTCAAACTACGGTTTCTGGTTGCCCCTTCGGTATCATAAAACCTATTTTGCATATTCTGTGTTCTATAGCAGTGCTTTTGTTTTATTGGAAAAGTTACCCTTGAATACTGAACACTTCAAAGTGACTGTCACGTGACAGATCTTTATAACTACTCTTCATAAAGTTTCCCCTTGAAAACCAGCTTGTTATATTTGAATTTCTACCATCAAATAATATCCAGACTTTCCTATGGCCACCCAGAAATAATTCTAGCTTTACCTGTTTAAATATAATATAGAAAAGTATTATATTACTTAATGTAGAAATCGTAGCAGTATTATCTCCACACAGTGGAAGTTCGTTCGTTACACTGTTAGATCGTATAGCTTTCAGACGAAGGGTTCAAGTCGGTTGAAGTTCGTTCGTCACTCTATTAGATATAGATCATACAACTTTCACACGAGGGAATAATATCCACAAAACTTAAGTTAGTTCGTCACTATGTTACATCGCATCGCTTTCACATGAAGGGTGAATATCCACACAGCTTAAGTTAGTTCGTCACCCTGTTATACAGTACAGCTCTCAAACCATGGGTTTATCACCACAAAAGTACAGTTGAAGTTTGTTCGCTAATCTGTTTGATCGAATAGCTTTCACACGAGAGTTTTATATCCACGCAGTTGAAGTTCGTTCTTCGCTACATCACATTATGTAAATTTCGCACCTGAGGTATATTTCCACACAGTTGAAGTTTGTTCGTCACTCTGTTATAGCGTGTGTCTCTCAAGTGAGGACTTTATCTCCATACAGTTGAAGTTCGTTCCGATAGGTTGCACAACTATCATATGAGATTCATCTTCACGCAGTTGACGTCCACTTGTCACTCTGTGAAACAGTACAACTTCACCATGAGAGATTTATCTGTTCAAAGTGTGTACATTAATATGTAAAGTCGTTTTGCTTTCACACGAGGGTTGAATCTTCGCACAGTTGAAGTTCGTTCTGTTAGGTCGTACAATGTTTACATGAGGATTTTATCAGTTTTATCATATACATTGAATAGCTGTAACATTAGAATTCTCATTACCAAGCAGTTTAAATATCGCTTTTCACTTTATAATTTCGTAAAGCTTCCACATCAACAGATTCATATCCACACACATGCAGTTCGTTCATTGCATCGTAAGTCATCAACTTCGTTTTCAATTACCACATCAAAACGTTATATTCACCGGATTTTACCGGAATTGACTGATGCCACTTGTGGGGAAGGAACTGCATACCATTCGGGAGGATCTGCGTTCACCCCCGTTATATAGTGGGATTTCTGTTGCTCGATCTTTGGTTTTTTCTGTGTAATGATATGTAGATCGTTGTTTGTCATACTTCTTCCATTATATCCATGTCCTTATACCAATTACAGCTTTTGATTACCCCTTTAGCATCTTCAAACTTTTGCTGACTATACGAGTAAGGTACCGACCATTTAACTTGCAGGGGGGGGGGGGGGGTATGGTTTTTTGTTTCGTCCAGAAAAAAAATTCGGACAACACGAGAGTTAAAACCTTTTTTTTTTTTTTCTGAATCAGATTTTTTTTTCCTCCATCAAAATCAAAATATTTTTTTCAGCAACATTGGGAATCCGAATATTTTTTTTAGAAAAAAACCATAACCCCCCCCCCCACCCCCCCCCCCCCCCCCGGAAGTTAAATGGTCCGTCCCTAACACGGCGGATGTCGTATAAGAAACAGGAACTGCTTACTCTTCGAGAACACCCGTGTTTACCCCAGTTATTTTAGTGAGGTTTGTGTTACTCTTCACGAACACCCGTGTTTACCCCAGTTATTTGGGTGAGGCTTGTGTTCCTCTTCGCGAACACCCGTGTTTACCCCAGTTATTTGGGTGAGGCTTGTGTTACTCTTCACGAACACCCGTGTTTACCCCAGTTATTTGGGTGAGGCTTGTGTTACTCTTCACGAACACCCGTGTTTACCCCAGTTATTTTAGTGAGGTTTGTGTTACTCTTCGCGAACACCCGTGTTTACCCCAGTTATTTGGGTGAGGCTTGTGTTCCTCTTCACGAGCACCTGTGTTTACCCCAGTTATTTTAGTGAGGTTTGTGTTACTCTTCGCGAACACCCGTGTTTACCCCAGTTATTTTAGTGAGGTTTGTGTTACTCTTCGCGAACACCCGTGTTTACCCCAGTTATTTTAGTGAGGCTTGTGTTACTCTTCACGAACACCCGTGTTTACCCCAGTTAATTTAGTGACGCTTTAGTTTCTATGTTGCCTTTTATAATGTGTTTGTCGTCGTTGTGTGTCTCTTGATTGTTCATTCTTGCTTGTCCTTCCGTTTTCTCTAACGTTTATTCAATTACCACGTCAACATTCAACCTCGTCCAATGATTCAAGCGCTGACTTCTTAAATGTTTATCTTGCGTGAAGTGTGTAAGGTTATTAACAGAAGTAAAACATCCATCAACCAGTCGACACACTTTTCCATGTGGAGTTACCCAGGCATCATAAACAGATTGTCTAATCCCAATCAATCCAAAAAACATTAGTTGCCATCCTGCAAATAAATATGGAATATGCAACGTTTAGATAAACATGACCTGTTTAACTCCGCCACATTTTTGTGTCTGCCCCAACCCAGGACCTGGATTTCCAACACTACATGTCGCGGTCTTTTTCATGTTCGATGATTTTAGGTGAGAGATGATTGTTTGTTTTGTTGATATTGGAGGAATTATTCACCATTACCATTAAAGTTTTCTGTTCATAAGAATGAGTTTTTGGTTAGTAATTATGTTTCGGAGTACAGTTGTTTAAACTACTTTCTAAATTATGATTGATTTTATTGGTGAAGGTACACGGAAAAAACTACCAACCTGCTGGGAATATATCAGACGCTTTATAGAGCAGTTTGTTGTACACTTCAATACGGACAACAATTATGGTGATTTGGTTTTATTAGTTGAGGAAACAAGAGTATCCGGTAAAAACTACCAACCTGCTGGGAATATATCACATGCATTATAGAGTTGTTTCTTGTACACCATGACACGGACAATTTTTTTTCTTATGGATGATAGAAAGTGATTGTACGTGTGGATGCACATTCAAATATCGTAATATCGCAGCATGGGAAACCTAAATGATTATGGTAAGGAAAGAAACATAAATGGATAAATGAACACAAGTACTTAATTAATAAAATAAAACAGAGGCACGTTTCTATTATTAAAGTCTCGGTTATGTTGACCAAACCTACAACCACAAAATCACCAAATTCACACAACAATATATAGCTGAAATACTGCCAAGACAAAAAAGTAGATATCTAATTTAGTGGGGCGACGCGTTTCTGGAATAACCTTCATCGGGTGCACTCAGAGGAGGATTGATAGAATAACTTTCATCAGGTGCACTCAGAGGATTGGTGGAATAACCTTCATCGGGTGCACTCAGAGGATTGATAGAATAACCTTCACCAGGTGCACTCAGAGGATTGGTGGAATAACCTTCATCGGGTGCACTCAGGGGATTGATATAATAACCTTCATCGGGTGCACTCAGAGGATTGATAGAATAACTTTCATCGGGTGCACTCAGAGGATTGGTGGAATAACCTTCATCAGGTGCACTCAGGTGATTGATAGAATAACCTTCATCGGGTGCACTCAGAGGATTGATAGAATAACCTTCATCGGGTGCACTCAGAGGATTGGTGGAATAACCTTCATCAGGTGCACTCAGAGGATTGGTGGAATAACCTTCATCGGGTGCACTCAGGTAATAACCTTCATCGGGTGCACTCAGAGGATTGGTGGAATAACCTTCATCGGGTGCACTCAGAGGATTGGTGGAATAACCTTCATCAGGTGCACTCAGAGGATTGTTGGAATAACCTTCATCGGGTGCACTCGGAGGATTGTTGGAATAAGCTTCATCGGGTGCACTCAGAGGATTGGTGGAATAACCTTCGTCGGATACACTCAGAGGATTGGTAGAATAACCTTCATCGGGTGCACTCAGAGGATTGTTGGAATAACCTTCATCGGGTGCACTCAGAGGATTGGTGGAATAACCTTCGTCGGATACACTCAGAGGATTGGTAGAATAACCTTCATCGGGTGGACTCAGAGGATTGGTGGAATAACCTTCATCAGGTGCACTCAGAGGATTGGTGGAATAACCTTCATCGGGTGCACTCAGGGGATTGATAGAATAATCTTCATCGGGTGCACTCAGAGGATTGATAGAATAACCTTCATCAGGTGCACTCAGAGGATTGGTGGAATAACCTTCATCGGGTGCACTCAGGTAATAACCTTCATCGGGTGCACTCAGGTAATAACCTTCATCGGGTGCACTCAGAGGATTGGTGGAATAACCTTCATCGGGTGCACTCAGAGGATTGGTGGAATAACCTTCGTCGGATACACTCAGAGGATTGGTAGAATAACCTTCATCGGGTGCACTCAGAGGATTGGTGGAATAACCTTCATCAGGTGCACTCAGAGGATTGGTGGAATAACCTTCATCGGGTGCACTCAGGGGATTGGTGGAATAACCTTCATCGGGTGCACTCAGAGGATTGATAGAATAACCTTCATCGGGTGCACTCAGAGGATTGGTGGAATAACCTTCATCGGGTGCACTCAGAGGATTGTTGGAATAACCGTCATCGGGTGCACTCAGAAGATTGGTGGAATAACCTTCGTCGGATACACTCAGAGGATTGGTAGAATAACCTGCATCGGGTGCACTCAGAGGATTGTTGGAATAGTCTTCATCGGGTGCTCTCAGAGGATTGGTGGAATAACCTTCGTCGGATACACTCAGAGGATTGGTAGAATAACCTTCATCGGGTGCACTCAGAGGATTGGTGGAATAACCTTCATCAGGTGCACTCAGAGGATTGGTGGAATAACCTTCATCGTGTGCACTCAGAGGATTGATAGAATAACCTTCATCAGGTGCACTTAGTGGATTGGTGGAATAACCTTCATCGGGTGCACTCAGAGGATTGATAGAATAACCTTCATCGGGTGCACTCAGAAGAATGGTGGAATAACCTTCATCGGGTGCACTCAGAGGATTGGTGGAATAACCTTCATCAGGTGCACTCAGAGGATTGGTGGAATAACCTTCATCGGGTGCACTCAGAGGATTGGTGGAATAACCTTCATCGGGTGCACTCAGAGGATTGATGGAATAACCTTCATCGGGTGCACTCAGGGGATTGATAGAATAACCTTCATCGGGTGCACTTAGTGGATTGGTGGAATAACCTTCATCGGGTGCACTCAGAGGATTGGTGGAATAACCTTCATCAGGTGCACTCAGAGGATTGGTGGAATAACCTTCATCGAGTGCACTCAGAAGATTGGTGGAATAACCTTCGTCGGATACACTCAGAGGATTGGTAGAATAACCTTCATCGGGTGCACTCAGAGGATTGTTGGAATAACCTTCATCGGGTGCACTCAGAGGATTGGTGGAATAACCTTCGTCGAATACACTCAGAGGATTGGTAGAATAACCTTCATCGGGTGCATTCAGAGGATTGGTGGAATAACCTTCATCAGGTGCACTCAGAGGATTGGTGGAATAACCTTCATCGGGTGCACTCAGGGGATTGATAGACTAAACTTCATAGGGTGCACTTAGTGGATTGGTGGAATAACCTTCATCGGGTGCACTCAGAGGATTGATAGAATAACCTTCATCGGGTGCACTCAGAGGATTGGTGGAATAACCTTCATCAGGTGCACTCAGAGGATTGATAGAATAACCTTCATCGGGGACACTCAGAGGATTGATAGAATAACCTTCATCAGGTGCACTCAGAGGATTGGTGGAATAATCTTCATCGGGTGCACTCAGGGGATTGATAGAATAACCTTCATCGGGTGCACTTAGTGGATTGTTGGAATAACCTTCATCGGGTGCACTCAGAGGATTGATAGAATAACCTTCATCGGGTGCATTCAGAAGAATGGTGGAATAACCTTCATCGGGTGCACTCAGATGATTGGTGGAATAACCTTCATCAGGTGCACTCAGAGGATTGGTGGAATAACCTTCATCGGGTGCACTCAGGGGATTGATAGAATAACCTTCATCGGGTGCACTTAGTGGATTGGTGGAATAACCTTCATCGGGTGCACTCAGAGGATTAGTGGAATAACCTTCATCAGGTGCACTCAGAGGATTGGTGGAATAACCTTCATCGGGTGCACTCAGGGGATTGATAGAATAACCTTCATCGGGTGCACTTAGTGGATTGGTGGAATAACCTTCATCGGGTGCACTCAGAGGATTGATAGATTAACCTTCATCGGGTGCACTCAGAGGATTGGTGGAATAACCTTCATCAGGTGCACTCAGAAGATTGATAGAATAACCTTCATCGGGGACACTCAGAGGATTGATAGAATAACCTTCATCAGGTGCACTCAGAGGATTGGTGGAATAATCTTCATTGGGTGCACTCAGGGGATTGATAGAATAACCTTCATCAGGTGCACTTAGTGGATTGGTGGAATAACCTTCATCGGGTGCACTCGGAGGATTGATAGAATAACCTTCATCGGGTGCACTCAGAAGATATGGTGGAATAACCTTCATCGGGTGCACTCAGAGGATTGGTGGAATAACCTTCATCAGGTGCACTCAGAGGATTGGTGGAATAACCTTCATTGGGTGCACTCAGAGGATTGGTAGAATAACCTTCATCGGGTGCACTCGGAGGATTGGTGGAATAATCTTCATCGGGTGCACTCAGAGGATTGGTGGAATAACCTTCATCGGGTGCACTCAGAGGATTGGTGGAATAACCTTCATCAGGTGCACTCAGAGGATTGTTGGAATAACCTTCATCGGGTGCACTCAGAGGATTGGTGGAATAACCTTCGTCGGATACACTCAGAGGATTGGTAGAATAACCTTCATCGGGTGCACTCAGAGGATTGGAAATTCAGATAATACATGTCTTTGGAAGCAAGTAAACCAAAGAACCTAAACAGGCTTTGGCGAAAGTTACCTCTGCCTGAGGTATATTGTATGTCTGAGGTATATTGACCTTAGTTTTATTATTTTTTTAAAACAACATTGCTTTGGATCTGTAAACTCCAAGCCTAAATATATCTAATAAACCATGTCAGTGCCGAACAACTGCATGCAGTGTTGATTATGGCTTCGAGGACTAATAGTCCACCAGCAGAGATGGTAATAAACACGTAGATATTTAACGTCGGGGTTAATTACCAATCTATTGGCCATTGTGTTGTCAGTCCTTCGATATACGGTATCTTCAAACTATTCCAATTATAATCAAATGGTCAAAGGAAAAGCTATCCAATGTGATAAATAAATAATATGTTCCATGCTCTGATCGAAAGTATATATACTGGTAGCAAACAATTTGATTTTGTCCCTGTTGTTCTAAACCTACCGTGATTGACGTCAATTATAATTTTATGTTTTGATCCTTCTGTTTCATACAGTACAGTTAAATATACAAGGATAATCGTGATGGTAGAGATCATCTAAAATGAATGGAAAAAAACATCACCATGGTAAACTTTTGATTTAATGTTATGTCTTCTTCAGTCAATCAGTGAGGGAACGACCATTTATCTTGAAGGGGGGGTATGTTTTTTTTCTAAAAAAATATTCTGATTCCCAATGTTGCTGAAAAAAATATTCTGATTTTGGTGGAGGAAAAAAAAATAATCTGATTCAGAGTTTTTGTCATATAACCTAATGTTGAATTCTGGGAAAAAAATTCGCGCTTTGCGCGACAAAAAAAATAAATATTCTAACTCTCGTGTTGTCCGAAAAAAAGTTTCTGAACGAAACAAAAAACCATAACCTCCCTCCCCACCACCACCACCACCACCACCCCACCCCACCCCCTGCAGGTTAAATGGTCGGTCCCTGACTTGTGACAGGTCGGTGGGGGGTTTTTCCGGATAGCCCGGTTTCCTCCGCCAATAAAACTGAACTGATCGCCACGATAGAATTTAAATATTGTTGAAAGTGGCGTTAAGCAACATAAAACGATTACACAAAATGGATCTTGAGTCAATCTATCGAAATAAGACAAGAAATAGGATTGTCCAGAGCACAATTTTGCTAACATTTATATTTCTCTTTTCATTTGGAATTTCTGCTCTCAAATACATGTATGTTAAATGTTTTTTTCTCTCTCAAAATTTCGACGTTAGGACTATTGACGAGATAATAATTATTGATTTCTTAAATAATGTGCAAAACCATTATGGAATTGATATTTTAATCACACCCCTTCTTAACCAATTAAGGTCAGAGCTGCTACATGGGAGAAGAATTCCATTACTTACTTGAATGTCAGTTACTTGATAAAGATTTATGGATAAACAAAAATACAGGTGTAGACTCATGGGTAATAATGGGCTAAGTCTTCCAATTATGTATCTGTAAATTTGATAACAGTATAAAGAGGAGTTTGAAAATACCAAAGAGGTAATCAGAAACCGTAAATCGAAGAAGAACAGACAACACAATGGCCAAAATGACAAACAACGATCTACAAAAT
The DNA here is from genome assembly GCA_963383655.1 of Bathymodiolus septemdierum. Taxonomy (NCBI): domain Eukaryota; kingdom Metazoa; phylum Mollusca; class Bivalvia; order Mytilida; family Modiolidae; genus Bathymodiolus; species Bathymodiolus septemdierum. The sequence goes on along the minus strand of OY726531.1, from coordinate 26,215,113 downwards.
ATACACATAAATTAAAGATCGAGTAACACGAACCCCACTTAAAACCGGGGAAACTCGGTTGCTCTGGATGGGTAAGCAGCTCCTGCTCCACTAGTGGCACCCATCGTGTTATTCTCGTTACAAACCCGTTGTCAAGCCACGAATGATGAAAGGACTGGAAAGTGTTTACGACAAGTTTAAAATTGACGTGAAATATGATGGAAATAATAATGTTACATGGCAGTTCCCAGGACAATTACAGTAGAATAAAAAAAACACATACCGAATTTTCATATTCGAAATAAGAAATAATCTGATATATATTTCATGTGAAACTGAATTAAGAAAGCGGAAAGATATTAGCCAAGTTCCTAAACATTACGAAATTGGACCTCGAAAACTAATTATTATTTTAACCCAGCTTCGATGTTTTGCTTCTTTTTTGAATTACGATTTGTTCCAAGTAAATATAGTCTCAGAACCGTCTTGTCGTTGTGGTGCCAATCGCGAAAACTCCTATCATTTCTTCTGCTATTGTTCCCATTATTCAAATATAAGACATACATTCTTTCAAAATCTCAACTAGCTACCTAATTATTGTGCTTTAGACCTTACACTTTTGACCTGTGGTAATCCTACACTCCAGTATGAACAGAACGAAATTATTTTTAAGCATGTGTTTGAATATATAAAGAGGTCTGAAAGGTTTATTGTTGTCTAGTTGTTCACCAAAACAACAATCGCACACATCATCACCACTAACCCTCTTTCTCATTCCTTTCTTCATTCTCTGTTTTAGTTCAATCTACACATATTAATGTAAGAAATATTTATATACATGCATGCCCTATCAAATAATGTTGTAACTTATTGTATATAGGAGAAGACTTCATAAGTTTGTTTATCTTGTGTCTTATCCTTTTTGCACATTTGAGCAAATAAAATATGTTTAAACTAAAAATGTGAAACATGTGTTCTGGCTCTGGAGAAAACATACACACATAAAATTTTAATGTTCTGCCAATATATTAACAACGATTTGTATCCGCTTACCTTTATTCACATAGCAATTACATGCATTCTCCTTGTGGCCACATAAAAACATCCATGAGTGCAGTCACTGACATTTCCAGGACATAATAATGCTGACGCATGTTTCAATGTTTCTTGTTATTTTTAACTTTCCTTTTTTAATATTGCATTGTTACATCCAAATTACCATTTCCCTCGTCAAGGGAAATTCTCAAATCTTACTTTTTAAAAAGGAAACATTTGTAGGAACTATTATGAAATAAAACTGTCATTTTTCCTTGCTAACAAAAGTATTTCAATTATGATCCCTTCACACCTCAATCGGCGTTTTAATAGAGGAAGAAATCCCTTCACACCTCAATCGGTGTTTTAATAGAGGAAGAAATCGTCCGTCTACCTGTCGCATGCCCCATGTGATTGATATTCTTTGTTAAATGAAGGAGAATGAAAACTTGTGAATATAAAGAACGAAATCTGCTTATGTAGGTATCTCCATAAATATACCATGTAAACAAAATGGAATCGAACGTGTTACGAAACTTGCAACTTATTTACAATTTTGAATGAAAGTTTTATTGTATTGAATTGAATCATCAAGTCTAGACTGATCTTGTTCAATGTTAATCTTCATTATAACATCATAAAATTGGATGCATATTCTTTTTTCTTTTTTTTTCCTTTTTTTTTTATCAATATCACAGATTTTATTTAGTAAATATCTTGTTACATTTTTACTTCAGAGTCCAAGTTCCTCTGAAGTATCCCTGTGAAATTCTGTTTTAAATATCCAGGGAAATACTCAAAACTATAATTTCATATAAAACTACTTTATTTTAATATATTCTATTGCATGTTCACAGTTTTTTTTAATATATGATTGAACAATGAATTCATTCATAGTAATTTATTTTCCTTCATTTTTCTTTGAAATTCATTTTTAAATAACAGATAAACATCAACTGTCTTTTTCTTTTGTTCGGATACATAATAGGATTTGTAAATTGTAAATGCCAATATAGCTAAAAAAATAATTTAGGTGAAAATATTTTTTGTCAATTTTGTACCCAAATACTAAATGTTATGTTGAAGTCTGATATACATGTAGTTTTCAAATTTGACTTTTTTTAACATTTCATTTATTTTATTCCAAAATATGTCTAAATATTTACACGACATAAAAAAGTTATCATAATCTTCTTCTACTTTACAAACATTACATAAACTGTCAGTTGATATTTTCCATTTGAACAGATGTGATGTGGTTGGAATGATAAATTGTAATAGTTTCCATCTAAATATTTTCAATTTGTTTTCTAACAAAATTTTAAAAATAAATTCATATAAGTCTGTTTTATTTTGAAAGTCTTGGATATCCAAGTAAGTTGTCCAAAAATGTATACCTATAGGCTTGACGAAAACTTTGTTTTTGATAATATTGTAAAAATCTTTGTTAACTAATTTATCCATATTAATCACCCTACCAGCAGAAATAATATTTTCTTTTTTATATTAATAGTAGTTTTCACAGATTTTTCTTCTGATAATTGCACATACCACTCTTTAGGAATTGCCTTTTTCAGTCGACTAAATTCACTATAAAAAATATTTTTATCTTTTAATTTCTCTATCAAATAGTCTTGTGATACCCTCCCATTTTCGTCAGTTATGTCGTTCACATACAACAGGTTGCTATCAATCCAGTCTTTATAAATTAAACTTTTATTATTAAATTTTATATATTTATTTCCCCAAATATTTTGGTTTCTTATCTCTCTAAAATTAGTTGATGTCTTTGTTTGTACACCTCCAAATTATACCCAACAGTTTATTATTTCTTTATAGAACTCTGGGATATCATTAAAATTACTTGTTCTTTGAGAAAAAGACAGTTGCCTATCTTCGTGACACTTATTTAAAATAAAGTCTATCAAATATTTTATACTTTCCCAAAATGTCCTATACAATTCTACCGTTAATCCGTCTATGCCGGGAGATTTATTTAATTTCATTTTAAAAATAGCCTCTGTACATTCTTCCACCGATAACTGTCCATCACATACATTCATATCTTCTTGATTGACTTTACTTTCTAGTTTTGTTCTATATATATAATCATTTAAGTTCTGTTTATCTGGGTTTGTTGATGTATACAACTTTTTGTAATAATATTTTATTTTATCTAAAATGTCTCTTTGGTTTGTAATTATATTCCCCTCATCATCTAATAATTTTGTGATCGACATTTTAATTTGTCGTTTCTTTTCTAAATCTAAAAAATAAGCATTGTTTTTTTCGCCAAATTCCATCCATTTCTCCCGATATCTAATCTGCGCGCCTTTTGCTCGTATATTTGTTCTAACTCTTTTTCTAACTTGTCTATTTCATTGTTTAGTATTTTATACAGATATATCCTGTTTGGGAGGGGTATTTGCGAAAAATACCAGTCGAGAGACGAAAAATTTCCCGAGCCGAAAGGCGAGGGAAATTTAGTCTCAAAACTGGTATTTTTCGCAAATACCCCTCCCAAGCATGATATATCGGTTTAATTACACCGAATATTATTCAGAACACTGGCTAAATAAATTATACCTTTTGTCTGTCGTCTTCAGGACCTAACATGATGTATCTGTTTAATTCTACCGAATGATGTTACATAAAACGCACAACTGATAACGTTTTACAAATTTTGTTACAAGCGTCACGGTGAAGGGTAAAAACGGCAAATACGATTTTGCAAATACCATGAAAAAAAGTTAAATCTTATGCAAATACACCTACATGAAGTAAAAATTCTGAAAATTCACAATGCAAGACCTGAATTTGCAAAAAATATCGCGGCTATTAACCAATCAGAATCCAGCATTCTTATATAAGGTGTAATTATATGCGAGCGTTAGCGAGCTCTTTATGGAATAAAATGTGTACTTAGGATTTTTTGACAAACATGGCTGGACATAGTGACGAATAAAAAAAAATTCGACGCTTTGTAAACACGTTCCGTGTAACACATGTACACTAACACACTCAACTAATGAAGATCTTCTTAACATAAAGCGCAAATGTGATCCTGAAGTCTCGTACCCTCTCTCGTACGTCAGATACCACTGAAACCCGGAACCCGTGTGTAATAAAAGTCATTTTGTTCGCTTGTTTTACTTATATTGATATTTTTTAATTTATTAAATCTCTTCTGACATACTGACAAGAATTTTTGTTTCTACGCGGAAGTTAACTTTTGAGATTTCGTAAGGAACGATAATTCGAATAAAGGAACGACAGCTCGATTGAATGAGACTAGATTCGGCACTAAAAAAAAGTCGTCCCCAATATATCTCGGCCCAAAAAATCGGGACAAAAACTTTTTGTTGCACTGGATGAGCGTGAAATTGCCAGAAAATTTTCAGATGCGCGAGCATTCATGGCCGTGCCGGTTTCATATTATTATCTATAACTGCAGTGTCACTGCATGCTAGTTTAGCTTCCAATGTCTTTTCTAAAGATCTCGTGTTTCTTTCGCTTTTATCATACTAAACGTCATAGTTATCGCCCTTATTTCTACCTTAAGCGCGTCCCATAATAGTCTGCAGTTTTTTAAATCATTATTGAATTTAGCGGAATATTTTAATATTATGCCGTTTATCTTATCTTGATAGTCTTTATCATTTAACATTGAATTATTTATCTTCCAAAAACCCTTACCTTTATCTTCTACACTTGACAAGAAATTTAAGAATACACTTTGATGATCTGTATATTTAATACATAATGGCTTAATATTACACCAGTTAATTCTAGACTTGAAATTTGTATTAACTAAAATATAATTAATTCTACTAGCTTGTGATTTGTCTTTTCTGCGCCAAGTGAATTGTCGGTTATTACTATTGAGTTCTCGCCAGATATCAATTAAATCATTTTGTTTTACTACTGTTGCTTCTTCTATCTATTTCCTTTAATGTTTCGTTAAAATCTGCTGCGATCATAGGTATTCCTATTCCGTGACCTTTTAAAAAGGTATTTACTTTTTTAAAGAAGTTAATTTTTGTTTTTTACAATTTGGTGCATATATGCAAACTAGGGTAAATATAGTATCCTTTATAGTTATATTCAGTAAAATTATTCTTCCTTCAGTACCTATAAATTGACTTATAATTTCGCAATCTAATTGATTTCTTATTAAAATAACCAACCCCTACTTGAGTTATTTCCATGACTACAAAAACATTGATAATCTGACTGTTCTTCAATAAAACATTTACTTTCGTTATTAAAGTGCGTATATGGATGCATATTCTTTATTGGATAGATTATATGACGGTATATGTTGCGGTTGGGGTAATGAGAAGCTAAAAATCGAAGAAAGACAAACAATACAATGGCCAAAGGGCAAACATTGATCTACAAAGCACTACACAGAAAACTGAAGATTGAGCACATGAATCCCCAAACACAACAAGCAGGGGTTACCTAAGGTGCTCCGAAGGAGTAGACGTTTCCTGTTTCACAAGTGTCACCCGCTGTATTACTCTTGTTATAAACCCGATGATAAGTCATTAATGAGGACAAAACTTGAGTTTGATTACGACTAACGAAACAATTCCCGCTCAAAGGTGGATCGGTTGATGGTGCTTATCGTCATATTCAGCCTTTATAAACAATATAGTGACTAAAACCGTAATAATTAGTAACGAAAGCCCCCCTAGTTATCATGAACTGACAGGCGAAACCGCCAATCCTGGATAGCCGTTTGGAAACGAAAATATAAACATTTGCAGTCAATGACTTTTATTGTTCGGACAATCAGTTGTCGTTGCAAACACACCTTCCTGTCAACGAACTTTACTCAATCACCGGATCATTGGCAAGAGTAACACGACGGGTGCCATTATATAGTGGAGTGGAAATTGCCTACCCTTCCGGAGCACCTGATTTCACCTGGAGTTCGAGTTGCACAATCTTTAATTTTCTGTGTAGTGTTTGGTAGACCATCGCTTGTCCTTTTTTTCTATTAGTCATTGTATTGTCTGTCCTCCGTTGATGTAAGACTTCTGATTATCTATTTGGTATCTTCAAACTTTTCTTCATTTTGTCTTTATTTTGTCATACTATACCAGATTTCCAGTTGAAATTCAAAATACATGACCTTTAATCTTGTGTATTGCCCCACTTTATTTTACATTGTTTGTTAAATTAAGGATAATGAAAACATGCGATTATAAGTAATGACAATTACACGACTGCATATTTAGTGCTCACGATATATTTGACTTTCGTTTCTCCACTTTTCACACATAAAATTTACAGTTCCCAATCATGTAAGGGAACGACCATTTAACTTGAAGGGGGAGGGGGGGGGGAATTATGGTTTTTTTCTAAAAAAAATATTCTGATTTCCAATGTTGCTGAAAAAAATATTCTGATTTTGGTGGAGGAAAAAAAAATAATCTGATTCAGAGTTTTTGTCATACAACCTAATATTAACTCTGGAAAAAAATTCGCGTGTTGTCCGAAAAATTTTTTCTAAACAAAACAAAAAACCGTAACCCCCCCCCCTTCAAGTTAAATGGTCGGTCCCTAATTATTATTAAAAAGATATAGGTGACCATAGACGATAATGGCTATTCGGCTGAGGTCCTTTGGTTTTCTTGCTCCCAAAGATGTTAAAATTATTTGGCCTTCAAATATTATAATGGCTTTGAGCACTCCTGATGAAGATTATTCCTTTATTCCAGAAACGCATTGTGCGCACTAAATTTGATATCTACGTTTGTATTAAAGAGAGAGTAACTGACGCCTTTATGAAAAAAACAGTAAATAAGGGTAACAACAAAATTACCGAGAACTCCGAACAATCTAACAAAGGGAAAGTCAAAACTCATAAGTATATAAACAGGCAAAATCAGTCAACAACCGGAAAACTGTGAAAACCGTAATGACCCTGACTTGGTACAGGCACTTCTAAAGAAATGGTGGGTTGAATCAGATTTTTTAAAAGCGCCAAACCTCCCCCTTTCATTACGGCTCAAAGTTTCCGGCTGTCACTATAACACATGTATTATATAACGGGTGAAGTAATCTGATATTTTTACATTGTCAGTATGACACAGATTTATCAGCTGCTGGAAGCATTAGTAGGGGATGCTTGGGATCCCATTAACTTGTTTAACTCAACACATTTTTGCAGGACCTTGATTTCCAACGCCAAATATAACAAGAGATGAGAGTTTGTTTTGTCGATATTGGTGAAATGTCCATCACTGTTTAAACTTTCTTTTATTAAAAGGAATTCATTTCTGATGATATTTCTAACTACCTGTGCAATCAGTGCCTATCACCACTAAAGTTGTGAATTCGAATCCCGCTCAGGCGAGGGGTACTCGATACAACATTATGTGATAAAATTTGTCAAGTGACATGCGACAGGTCGGTGGTATTCTCCGGATCCTCCGGTTTCCTCCGCCAATAAAACTGACCGCCACGATATAACTGAAATATTGTTGAAAGTGGCATTTAACAACATCCAACAAACAAACAGATAAATGACTCTACATGATAGGTGAAGCTTTTCATTGTCAACTGGACTACTGATGGGTGTGGAATGTTTTATGATTGCCAGTGAATTCTAGAAGAATTGCAACTTCGATGGATGTTCTTGAGCACTGAAAATGTGCCCAATTTTAAATACAAGTGACAACCCCTGAATCTCCTCTTTTGTAAGCTTGAGTTCGAATCCCGTTAATGGTGAGGTGTACTCGATACATTATGTGATAAAGTAAGTCAGTGACTCGAGACAGGTCGGTGGTTTTCTCCGGGTACTCCGGTTTCCTTCACCAATAGAACTGATCACCACAATATAACTGAAATATTGTTGAAAGTGGCATTAAACACCATAACCCTAACCCATCCATTTGGATATGTAACAACAGTACAGCAGCACCTTCATACAGAGTACCGATATATATCTGTCAGTTAATATGATATTCCAGAGCTTGCTGCTCTTATCATAATTTCCTTGATAGAGGGTTGCTGTTAACAAGGAAGGAATTAAACCAAGGTTTCCTAGTGATTAAGTTGAAATCACCAATTCCAAGGTTTTATGAACTACTACGAAATATGTTACATGGAAACAATTTAGTAGTATTTTACTATCTCAGTATATCTGAAAACTGGGCTGAAAAGAGGCGTGACCTCTGGTGGAAGCTATATTATAACAAGGGGTCTATTGTGTCATATTTCTTATTAAAATGTTACTACTTTTTAGATTTTGGCTAATCCGAGAAAAATATCGCTTTATTGGCTCTGTATGTGTGTTTTAAAACGATGTTCGGTTCGTCTTTACCTCCAGTTGTTTGTAGAAAGGCTCATGTCTTATTTACCTTATTTGTGTTTGCTTGCATATAGTGGTGTCCAGCACATATTGTGTTGTGTTTTTGTTTTTGTTTGTCTCTGTCTTGTGTACCCTATGTTTCCAGTTTCTCTGGATTGTCCATTGTTCATTGCCCCTTCGGTATTCTCTAATGTTTATTTACCCTATGTATTATTCACAGTAACAGCAGGAATATTGGATGATAGATTGGATCATCAGACATAATTCTCAAAGCCAACACCAATAAGGATGACTTAGTCCAACATTAGTTTAAAATGTTCAGGTGGTTTCAGATGAGAAGATTTTTGTTCATAAGTTCAAGACAAAGAATGGATGAAAGATACTGGACACAGGACGACAATGGAAATTAAGGTGATGGCAAGAGCTCACATGACCCTTTGGGTTGTGTCATACAGATAAAAAGGAGACCAAAGGTTATAAATGGGATTGTTTCATTAACACTTTCAAGTTATGACAGAACAATATTTATTCAAAGCAAAATTTGAGCAATTTTATCAAGCAAAATTTATTGCAAAAAGGTGGCAAATAAATAATCACACTAGAAGAAAAAGAACAAATGATAAAAATAGGTAGAAATTACATGAAAATAGCAACAAAATGCAAAAAATAAAAACAATACAAAATAATGATAATATTGATGGTTTACATTTAAACTTACGTAGCAACAAACTCGAGAAAATTTTAATGTTTTAATTTTCATTGGACAGTTATGAAATCATAACATTCTCAAAATTATATCTTTTTTGCATTTCATTATACAGAAATTAACAATTTAAGTTTCATGCTTAAGTGTAAAAGCCAATTTTTTTTTTGTACTTTCTGTACAAATTTCTATGCTTAAGTGTAAAAGCCCAATTTTTTTGTACTTTCTGTACAAATGTCTATGTATTAATATTAAATAAAGCTAACGTAAAAACTGCCCCTTTTTTGTCCCCCTCAATAATATTAATTATAACTGACTATTGAATCTAGCAGACTGTATTACTATCTATAACAACAACTAATAAAAAACTAATATTATCACAGCTACATTGTATACAGATACAAAAGTGCATAACTTTTATCACAGTTTAATATCAACAACATCATTTAAAATACTTTTCACACATGTGTAAGGCAGTTCAATATCTAGGTCAAAGTAACTTGCCATTCGTTCTAAGAAAGGAAAACTGAACACGTGTCTATTCCCAAAGGATAAGTTGGTACCATTGAATTTCTGTTTAGAAAGATTACACTATTGCCTTACATTTCGATGGTATGGCATTGTGCCAAATATATTGGCCAATTTGTTAATCATTTTAGAAATGCAAAGTTTCATTAATCTGATTAAAATGCACATCATTCTTTCTTCCTGCCAAATTTGTTTGTGTGTTCATGTAATGTATTTTAAATGAGTGTAATACTGGTGTACAAGAGTGTAATACTGGTGTATAATAGCTTAATACTGAATGTAAAAACAAAAATGAAAGAACAATAAAAAATGGTGTATATAAATAGATGTCTATGTAAATCATATTTTGTCCGTGTGTGCACGTACATTTTGCATATTGTATTTTATTATATGCATGTTCAGAAAAATATGTCTAGAATACATGTAGATCCTTAAATAAAAATGATTTGCATAATAGCTGTTCTTAGAATATACTTGTATGTCCCCAAAAAATGACAGACATGATATTTGTTTTAATTAATACATTATGATGAAAAAAATACAGAACATTGTGTGATTCTTTTTACTTATTTTTATTTTAGTGTCTTAACCCTTTACCCTTGACCTTTCAGGGTTTGAGCAAATTTTTTCTTGGAACATCTCTTGTTTTTGTTATGAAGCATTTTAAACAAATGTTTTAGGGGAAAAAACCCAATTTTTTTTAAATGTCCCAAATCCAAAAGGAAGATATACATTAAGCTTTGATTACAAAATATTAAGATTTTGTTTGATTTTAACAATAACAATAAAAAAAGTAAAAAACATGATAAAAAATATTGATCACCAATGTTAAAAACAGATAGAAATTGCTCAAAATATAATTTTCCTTAAATGTTTACATATAATTCTGAATACAAGCAGATAATTAATTCATGCATCCAATTGTTTTGATTTTCGACCAATAATAAACTAGAACAATACAAGTGTTTACTCCACAATATCCATTCTGATATCACCACTGACTGATGTAATCTTTAGACTGAAAAACAAGAAATATCAAAATATATCAGAGATGTCATGAAAAAAAATTAAATCATAAAAAACTTTTGAGTTCATATGAAATGTACATTGAAAATTAAAATTATTAAAATTAATTTTTGCGAACTAGACTGACATATATAGAACAACGGTAGCTATGAAGGTCGGGTCAGACATTATCGCTAGTATCACAGTGAGTTCAGGGGGTGGTGTCTAACGCCACTTTCAACAATACGTTAGTTATATCGTGGCAGTCAGTTTTATTTGTAGAGGAAACTGGAGAACTCGCAGCAGGTCGGTGGTTTTCTCCTGGTACTCTGGCTTCCTCCACCAATAAAACTGACCACCATGATATAACTGAAATATTGTTGAAAGTGGCATTAAACACCATAAACCTAACCTCTTAAAATTCTTGACCATTAAATATGATTTTCAAACTCTGCTAAAATATTTTTCAACATCAATAAAACTTAGATATAAGAAATATTATAATAAAAACAACATTCATTTTTGATGTTGCAACATTTTTTTAAAGACAATTCCTTCCTGTTAAAATACTGCCTGGTTACCATGGTATATAAATATACAAACTTACACTGTAACGATTCTGTAATTTTGCTGAATATTCATATAGTTGTTGTCTTCTGGCTTCTTCCCTCCTTTTCCTGAAAAAAAAATTATACATATTTTATAATAAAGTCTTTACCATATCTAATAATCTATTTATTGTTTACTCGAACACTTCGGTGGTGCAATGGTTAGCATTCTCACCTTGAGTGCAGTAGATCATGGATTCTAGTCCCAGGCTCCCAGGAGCCTGTAATCGCTCACCTGGATCAAAGCTGCTTTCAATAACAACGCAACTGCACTGTGGTGGCCATCTTGGTGGGAGAGCGTGACTGCCGGACACAATTTTGGAAGAGGACCATCCAATGACTGGTTTTTATGTGAATTTCCCATAGGGTCCTATGTTAAACTAAGTACAGCTGTGCAGCCATCTTGGTCAGAGGGCAGGACCACCAGACACAATTTTGGAAAAGGACCATTCAATGACTATTTTTTCAAAGTTTGGTTCCAATTGAGCAACTGGTTCCAGACAAAAAGATTTTTATGTGAATTTCCCATAGGTCCTATGTTAAACTAAGCTCGACTGTGGGGGCCATCTTGGTCGAAGGGCTGAACCGCCTGACATATTTTAGGAAGAGAACCATCCAATGACTATTTCATCAACATTTAGTTCTTATTGAGCAAATGGTTTCAAACAAGAAGATTTTTATGGGAATTTCCCATAGGGTCCTATGTTAAATTAAGTTCGGCTGTGGCGGCCATCTTGGTCGGAGGTCTGAAATGCCAGACATAATTTTGGAAGGGGACCACCCAAGGATCATTTCAGCAAAGTTTGGTTGAGATTGGCTCAGTAGTTACAGAGGAGAAGATTTTTTTTAAATTTCATCCCCCCTTTTTTCTATTTTTAGCTTGGAAGTCGGGATCAATGTTTTATTTATTCAACCGCTAGCTTTTTGTCGAAATTGAGAGCAAAGGAGGTAGAAAAACTGTGTAACTCATCATAAAACAGCTTCAACAAATGACGGCTTACCGGAAATTTCGAAAATGAAATACCGGAATCGGCTTCCGGAACTGGGAACGACTATTTCCGGTTTTGCCGATAGTGAAAAAAAAAAAAAAAAAAAAAAATTAATGCTGACCGACCGACCCTAGATTTTTTGGACATGTGACAGTAAACACACATTTTTTTTTTTGGCCTAATGTGTTTTACGTCAGTTTGATTTAATATTTTTGAGGATCAAGGTCATTTCAGTGATCCAGACTTTATCAACAGCACATATCAAAGGGAATATGTCCAATTTGCCAATAATAAAGAAAAAATTGATCTGTCTGTGTACTGATTTGACCTTTCATCAACCATTATGTAAACATCTACTTAGCATACATGTATTTAAATATTGAAATGGTCAAATTTGTAAATAGTCGCATAAGTGGAATATCCACTATCAAAGTTATTGTTAATTTATATTTTATTCTAATTAATTTAATTAATTCAAAAACAGCAATACATATGCAAATTTCCTTCTACAGATCTACAGATTGTACATCATTACCAATGTGGAGCATCTGGTGGCCGGTGCAATCAGTGCCTATCACCACTAAAGTTGTGAGTTCATACCCCCTTCATGACGAGCTGTACTTGATACAACATTATGTGATAAAGTTTGTCAGTGATTTGCGGCAGGTCGGTGGTTTTCTCCGGGACTCCGTTTTCCTCCACCAACAAAACTGACAGCCACGATATAACTGAAATATTGTTGAAAATGATGTTAAACACCATAAACCTAAACCAAACCATCTGGTGGCCTACCAAAAAAGGGAGGTAACTTACTTGTCAATAGAGTGTGGATCATGGCCATGAGGGACATCTGGTGGACTGCCACATTTACGGTAATGCTCTACTCCTAAATCATATGTGTTTTCATGATTTTGTGTGTTGTAGGCATCTGCATTCTCAGCTAAAACTTGCTGAAAAAAAATAAAGAAAAATCTTAAATAAAACTACAAAGTTATGCTAAAATATTTTACAAATAAAACTAATTCATTCCACCTTTTGCATGTTAATGTCTTAATAAAAGCATAATAAAGTCTATGACAAATCAATACGAGAGTGAGTGATTGTTGTTTAATGGCAAGAGAGTGAGTGATTGTTGTTTAAAGGCAAGAGAGCAATGTTTCAGCTATATCATTTCAAGAAGAAATTAATTACATGTATATTATCATTGAGATGATGATAATGATTTCTCCTTTGTTCTAGGCCAACATGCTTAGTTGGATTTGTTTTGTTCTAGCTCACTAAAACACCTAACCTAGAATCCTTCAAAAGTGGTATCTCCACATTACATTAACATTTGAAGGATTCCCAACCCACCTTTAAATACATATTGCAAGCCACTGTACATATATATAATTAGTTATTTTTGTTTGGTTATTTTTTGTTTTAGCTTATTATACTTTTAATGTACATAGTACACACAGTTCCGAGACGTTACACACTCTAACCGTAGAGTTTAGTCTTGTATTTGGAAGAAGAAGAAGAAACAACAGTCCAGATAGACATGTGACGTCGCTCCACATTATCCTGATTTGTACCAGTATTTGCTCTTACTCCCTTAGATATGGTTGATTCATATTGTTATGATTTTTAATAAAGGACTTTCAGTGTTTGATAAAGGACTTTCAGGTTTTGATAAAGGACTTTCAGTGTTTGATAAAGGACTTTCAGGTTTTGATAAAGGACTTTCAGGTTTTGATAAAGGACTTTCAGGTTTTGATAAAGGACTTTCAGGTTTTTGATAAAGAACTTTCAGGTTTTGATAAAGGACTCTCAGATTTTGATAAAGGACTTTCAGATTTTGATAAAAGACTTTCAGGTTTTGATAAAGGATTTTCAGGTTTTGATAAAGGACTCTCAGGTTTTGATAAAGAACTTTCAGGTTTAGATAAAGAACTTTCAGATTTTGCTTAAAAATAGAAAGGGGTTTCCATAAAATCAAAACAAGTGACTGTGTGAATTGATCATGAACTCCCTAATCAGGTACTGTAATAGGCTCCCTAAAAATGCACCATACAAACATCATCATAGAAATGTATTAGTAATGGCCTTTATTCCTCAAACTTTCAGAGAAAGCACACCCCCCCCCCCTTTGTTCTCCCTACCAGGACTTAACCCTGTAGACATGCTGGGGACAGGCCTCCAGCCATCAGGCACCTCCCCGTCATTGCAAAACATGGATCCATGCCAATATTCATATACAAATTAATTGTTAATCTGTTAATATACCAAACAAAAAAAATGACTGGTATTTAAGATTGCTTTCTATCTACCGGTATATCCGTTTTGACACAATTTTCTCAAAATATTTTTTCAATCCACTTTTAACTGTAAAATAAATTACCCTCTCAATAAATACCTCTAACAATAGTAGACTAATAATGTTTTTTTTATATACATTGATAATGAGGTCTTAATATATAATTTATTGTACCATGAAAATAAAAAGATACTTAATGTCAAGAAAAGTAAATAAAATGAAACCAATATATTAAACTCTTCTGTAAAACGTATTTAACCATTTCACCTTTTTATTGTTTGACCCCTGAAATACATGACATGCAAATTTAATCAATGACAATTTCTGACCAAGTATGAATTTCTAATCTCAACCAATTTAAAACTCTGTAGGCGCAAAAGGTAATTTCAACGTTGAAACAATATTTCAACACTGAAAAGATGTGGTGTCCCACTGGGTACCCAAGCAGGACACATACAGGTCCTCATTCAGTGATAACAGAGATGTAATGTTCCAATTCTAAACTTATATTTTAGGGTATGAGTTATGCCCATTATTGAAGACCTTCAGTGACTGTGAAATGTAGAGCAGCAATAAAGTAATGTTACTTTACGTTTATTTGTGTCTCAGTGTAAAGTTGGATAGTCTCTCATGTTCATAAGTTAATAATAAAATTTGTTCACGCCACAACATATCTGAAATATTGCTAAAGTTGACGTTAAATACCAATCAATAAATCATTTACATCCATATCCTTTTTACTACTGTAAATTATAAGCATATACAAAGTAGCTTGAAACATGTCTGTTCAAAGGAAAAAAAAAAATTACATGCTTAATCATGGAAAACTAATACCTTTTTGTAGTTATTTTAGCAATTTAAAAAAACAAGAAGACCAACAACTAATCGTATGATCATTTTGTAATTAGTTTTATCCTAGGACTGCAATTGGATAATTTTTTGTCATAATAAATGGGTTGAAATAAACTGTTGCTTTATTATGACAGTGTCATAATAACATTTTTCACATTAGCCTAATAAAGCTATTAAACCACACCCCTGTCATAATAACACATTTTACATTAGCCCAATAGTTATAAAGCTACACCCCTGTCATAAAAACATGTTTCACATTAGCCTAATAAAGCTATTAAGCCACACCCCTTACCAGAACTACTACTGAGGTACCAATGGGATTTCTGTTATCTTTTTTTATTATTAAATTAAATAACTTTCTTTTTGTGCATATTTTACTGCAGGATAAATACAACAATGGTGTACATGTATTGATGGTAAATAAAGAATTTATGTGGCGAGGCTTAGAAATGGGTAGAAAGACCTGCTAAATCTGGTCTTTCCCCCGTTTTTAAGCCTCGCCACATCAATTCTATATTTACCGTCGCTACACCAATATTGTATATTTATTGTTACATTTTTGTATGATATCTACAATGTAGATCTTTCAAATTTAGTTCCACAACAAATAAAACAGAAATTTTGTATTTTTGACTTTACATGATACATGTACAATTGTGATAATATACAAAATATAAGGGGTTAGGGTTATGGTGTTTAATGCCACTTTCAACAATATTTCAGTTATATTGTGGCGGTCAGGTTTATTGGTGGAGGAAACAGGAGTTCCCGGAGAAAACCACTAACCTTTCGCAAGTCTCTGACAAACTTTATCACATAATATGCGAGCGTCAGCGAGCTCTTTATGGCATAAAATGTGTACTAAGGATTTTTTGACAAACATGGCTGCACATACTGATGGATAAAAAAAAATTGATGCATTGTAAACACGTTCCGTGTAACACATGTACACTAACACACTCAACTAATGAAGATCTTCTTAACATAAAGCGCAAAGGTGATCCTAAGTCTTGTACCCTCTCTCGTACGTTCGATATCACTGAAACCCGGAACCCGTGTGTAATAAAAGTCATTTTGTTAGCTTGTTTTACTTATATTGATATTTTTTAATTTATTAAATCTCTTCTGACATACTGACAAGAATCTTTGTTTCTACACAGAAGATAACTTTTGAGATTTCGTAAGGAATGACAGTTCGATTGAATGAGACTAGATTCGGCCCTAAAAAAAATCGTCCCCGATATATCTCGGCCCAAAAAATCTCGACACTTTTTGATGCACTGGATGAGCGTGAAATTGCCAGATAATTTTCAGATTCGCGAGCATTCATGGTTGTGCCCGATTCATATTATTGTATTGAGTACGCCTCGCCTGAGTGCGTTGGAACTCACAACGTTAGTGGTGATAGGCACTGATTGCAAAGGTAGTTATTAATCCAAC
The DNA here is from genome assembly GCA_963383655.1 of Bathymodiolus septemdierum. Classification (NCBI taxonomy): domain Eukaryota; kingdom Metazoa; phylum Mollusca; class Bivalvia; order Mytilida; family Modiolidae; genus Bathymodiolus; species Bathymodiolus septemdierum. The sequence goes on along the minus strand of OY726531.1, from coordinate 26,198,351 downwards.
TATCATATGATCACGACCACGACGACTCCCTCAAAATATAAGAAATCTACATGTTAACATTGTGCAGATCATGGAGAGATTGACAAGGAAAACTGGTGTAGTTAATTATCTCCCCTTGTTTGTACTTCACTTCCTGTTTGATGGTTGGTGGTTTATGGTGTTTAAAGCCACTTTCAACCAGGATTGGCAAAAAAGTTCCCAGGACGGCGGGAAATACTGGTATTTACCGGGAAATACTGGGAAATAAGATTGATTCTTAATTTGCAAATATAATGGTACAGGAAACTTCTAAATTGATATTTATGTTTTGCATGATGGCCAAAATTGCACATAAAAAATCTTTAATGGATACAAATATAACTATATTGGCCTTACAGAAAAGAAAAAAAAATAATGGATAGTGTTAATGTAGATATATAAAATTGATATTGGAAAATTGATATTTGTTAAAAAAATATTTATTTTGATAGAAATATTATTAAAATTATTCTTTACTTGTAATCCTCACTTTGTACCTCCTTTGTTTAGTGATTGAAACCATAGTCTGACCTGCTTTTGACATGTTTATTGTTTGTCTTTACAAACTGGATTTCTAAAGGTTATTGAAGATGTGTTAATTAGTTTGTAAAAACAAATTAAAAAAGTTAGTCATTATTATAGCATAAAGGAAATGCCCTTATTAGGATATTAGATTACATGTATACAACCTGGCATTTCAATCAGCTATTGTTAGAAATGTCATCAAGTTCGGCTGCTATTGAGAGAATCTTCTCAAACTTTGGCATGATTCAGTCAAAATTAAGAAATAGACTTGGTCTTGTTAAAGCAGGAAAGCTTGTTTTTTGCTACAGAATGTTAAGGGGGAAAGATGAAATAGATTGGTGAACTCTGAAACTGTATGATTGAACTGAAAAGTGTAGATATAAAATTGTGGTGACAGTTTTAACATGTTTTTAATAAAAGTCTTTTGTATAAATATTATGTCTATATGAAGATTACAATTTCAAAAGTTGCCATAACTCCTTCTTAATGGTCCTACACCTAGGCTGTATACCCATATTTATTAAATATATATAAACTGATGTAATTTTCAACACTGTGTGTTAAAATGTTAAGTTTTTAGCAACTTTGAAGAAATTAATCACATCTAAAAATCATATTTCCCAGTATTTCCCACTTGAGCTAAAATTTAGAGTATTTCCCAGGACGGTATTTCCTGGTAATTACCACTGGGAATTCCCGCCACTGGTATTTCCCGGCCAACCCTGCTTTCAACAATATTCAGCTACATTTGTATATCAGTTTTATTGGTGGAGGAAACTGGAGTACCTGGGGAAAAAACACTGACCTGTCATAAGTCGTTGACAAACTTTATCACATAATGTTGTTTCGTCCGAGTGGGATTCTAACTCACAACATTAGTCTACCTGTTTGAATTAATTACACATTCATTCATGTTTAGCATAACATTGTTAACAGTAAAGGCTTAACCCTTAATATAACCTTTTTTATGAATGAATACAACAATGTATGTCGACTTGCATAATAATGTATAACAATAGTTATTTGAGGTTAAAGACAACTACCAGCATTTTATATTTTTTGCCCTTTAAAAAAAGTATTAGTGAGAATGTCATAAAACAAGGTAGAAATGTATCTCATAATAAATTGATTGCTGTGTACCAAAAAAAATCAAAAAGGAGATAAAAACTGTGATCGTATCATTTTTTTTCAAGGGATTTGATCTAATTTATGTGGAAAAATGTCAAACCTACAATATTCTTGACTGCTATTCAATTGCTCTAATTAAATCAAAGGTTCCCCATTTCCCAGTTTAATATTTGGTTGATGTATGTACGTAGTCTATTGACAAAATAATGCTTTTATTAATGTTTTCAAATTTGAGTAACAAGATTCAAGATTCTTTAATTCTCATAAAACCATAGTTTAAACAGTGGTATAGAGAATTTGGCAATTTAACATAAATAGATATTAATTATTATACACATGACAAGACAAGATGGTCTACAAAATTAAATAATAATAGAAATTAAATAACATAATTTTAAAAGATAGAAGTTAAAATTGACTTCTCACTGACTCCCCTTTACACCTCCCACAGCTGTCTGACACAAAAACCTACATTTAATTATCATAAATTAAGCTCAGTTGATCATGAATGATCAAGCTTATAATGATTACAGGATTTTAATTTATTACAAAGAAGTATGAAAAATTGCCAGACTGTTAACATTATACAAATGTACTGTAAGGTATTAATCTCTGCTTAAGTGTGAAATTGTTTAGTCTCAGAGCCTGTTTACAGACATACAAATTTATTAGTACAGTAGAATACCATTCCACTGAAACATGTCGGTGTGTCTAAACCAAATCTCCTTTTGTGCAGAATAAACAGTTAAAGTAATAATTTTTTGATTAGAAAACGGAAAATTTGAGATTTCTCGAAAACAATACATTTTTTTATTACACAGTAAACGAGAGTTTTGTGCAGAATTTTACTACCATTTTTAAAATATGCATTTCATCTAACAATAACCTTTCATTATTGCTGCACTCATCTGAAATTTGACATTTCTCCCCCCCCCGATTTTTACCGCCAAAATAGAGGTGGGAGTAAACTAACTAGAGGTAGCAGCCAGGTCAATCTTACCTTGATAGAGACAGAGACACGTGTACAGGCATATTTTGACACTCCATTTTTAAACTTTAAAATCTTTCTAAAAGTTCACATAAAATTTCTTCATAAACCTATTTTTTGACATCTTAACATATATATAAACATCGCAAGAATGGGTAAAACAAAGGACTTGTCAAAAGATTGCAAAAACATTGTGTTAAATCTATTCAAGTTTTTTCAGCTTGAGAAGGCCAGGGGAAGACCATTTTATTCCCCAGATAATTTGATTAAAAGAACATGCAAGGCTGCTGGCATATCTTACAGTTCTGTGTATAGAGTTGTAAGCGGTAAAAGTCCTCCTGAATCCAACAGACCGAAAGAAAGAAAGAAAACTCTTGATGATTTTGACCGTTGCGTTATTAAACGGACCGTTCATAGCATGTACAACAGGAAAATTGCCCCAACAGTCTCAAAAATTAAGAAAGAAATTGAAGATACAATTAAAATCTCGAAATCAACACTTACTTTAACTTTATTAGATCTTGGTTATAAGTACAAAAAATCCGGCGATAATAGGAGGCTTTTATATGATCAGAGGTCAGTAATAAATGATCGGTGTAATTACCTCCGAAAAATCAGGAAGTTTCGAGAGGATGGGTATGAAATTGTATATTTGGATGAGACCTGGGTTAATCCGAATCATGCCACTGACTACATGTGGTTACCAGTTGATGGTTCTGATGCCCCAAAGATCCCTTCAGGAAATGGTAAAAGGTTGATAGTTTTGCACGCTGGTAATCGTGAGGAGGGTTTGATTGATAGGTGTGATTTGGTTTTTCTTGCCAAAGCTAAAGATGGGGATTATCACCAAGAAATGAACGGGCCCATCTTTCTAAACTGGTTCGAAAATCAGCTTATGCCAGCATTAAAAAGCCCAAGTGTTATCGTTTTAGATAATGCCAGTTATCACAACATCAAGACTGAAGAAACTGTTGTGCCAAACTTTAATCAGAGAAAAGCTGTCTTACAAGATTATCTTTCAAAACACAACATTCCTTTTCAGCCCCTTGAAACTAAAAAACAACTTTATGAAAAAATCAAATTTAAGAAACTCCTTTCCGTTTTTAAAACTGATAAAATTGCCAACCTACACGGTCACGAAGTTCTAAGAACCCCTGTTCGCCATTGCGAATTGAATCCCATAGAACTTATTTGGGCACAGGTTAAAGGGTTTGTTGCAGAAAACAATACAACTTTTCGTTTGAAGGATGTGAAAGAACTTGTTTATGGGGGGTTTGGCAGAATTACAAAGGAAGTTTGGGCGAAGGCAGAAGACCATGTATTAAAAATAGAAAAGGAGTATGGGAAAGAGAATTGCATTGATAGGAGTGAGATTCCCCCAATAATTATTGATTTTGATGACGACGAGTCCAGCGACGAGGAAAGCTGAATCCAGTCCAACATGATTACATATTGAACGGGTATACCGGTTGTAAATGACAGATTGTACATAACGTTTTTACCTATAAAATTTTATTCATATCCAATAATTGTGTACTCTATGTCTAACTTCAGTGAATTTATTAGCAGAAAAGACCTTCTTTTTCGAATTATTTCCGAAAGATTGAAATAGCTTGGTCAAATAAAAAATCAGTAATTATGGAAATTTATGATTTTACGTTTTTTTCAAAATTTTCGAGGTAAATCTCAGGTAAGCATGTGTATAAATGTAACGTAGTCAAATGCATTAACAATGAAGGGAACAAGAGCCTTCTCCGGCACTTCGACGAGAGACAATAGACCAGCTGCGGGACCACCGTCGTTCCTATTGTTATATGGGATTACGTCCACGGTGAGTTGGCTGTCACATTTAACAAGCAAACTTGGCCTATTTTGAAGAACTTAGCCTGAAATAAAGACCAAAATAACGCCAAAAATTGGTAATTTTTCAGATGAGCAGGGCCTTCAGAATAATTTCAACCGTAAATATTTATACAATTCCAAAATGGTAGTAAAATTCCTGACAAAACTCTCGTTGGATGCGCTAAAAAAAAATCTACGCTTTACGAAATATTTAGATTTTTCCGTTTTCTAATCAAAAAATTATTACTTTAGTGAGTTTCTTGGCTTATACAGATTAAATAAAATAACTATGTGATAAAGTCTGTCAGAGACTTGCGACAGGTCGGTGGTTTTCTCCAGGTCCTCCACCAATAAAACTGACCGCCACAATATAACTGAAATATTGTTGAAAGTGATGTTAAACCCCATCAAACAAACAAACAAGCATAAAAAACAAAGATTTCCTGCATGGTGACTTTATAGTTTGGTTTACAGGATTCTGTTTTAATCAATGTTTTGACACTGTACATATACACATGTACAATGCAGGACAGCTTTTTTTTTTTTTTTTCATCCACTAAAAATAAAAAACATTTTGAAACTTAAACAAAAAACAGGGTAAATATATATTATATTATTAGACCTATAATTTTGTTTTTCTTTTTCCACTGGGGTTCTTTGGAGGGTAAATAAGATAAAAAAAACAATATTTTTACAAATAGGCCTTGAAGCTGAACAAACTATTTGCTTACTGATTTAATTTTAGAATGATACATTTTTTGTATGAGTTATTTCCCTTACAAAGGACAAAATAGTTCCTGTTGCATGCAAGAGCAATAGAAAAGACAAAGAATTTGATTCAGATTATAATTTTCTTAAAATTTATAGATATTTGAACCTTGTAAAAAGTCAGTCTAGGATATAACAGCAAATAAAAAATTCACAAGTTGTTACAACATTTAAATTGTAAGGGAAAAATATTTGATATATTCGCTTTGGCATTAGAAAAATTGTAATTAAATATATGACACGTGTCATATATCTTTATAATAAAACACACTTATATCAACAAATAAATTGAATTTTATCTTTACATTAAATATTAATAAAAGATAATATACAACTGTTCGAGATAATCATCAACTATTATGTTAAAATCACCTACTTATAATTCATTGAAAGAAAATAGAGAAACAGTATTATGTAAATGACGTTTATTTGAATATTTTAAATTACAGAAATATTATATATTGTACCAGGCAGTCTGTGACAATAACTTCTTGACAAACTAAGCATCTTAGAAGATTTCTTTTCTATTGAATTAGGCAAATTTTATGCAAATTTTCACTAAAATTTAGTCTGAACCACTTTTTTACTAGAAGAGTTTGAAGATACCAAAGGGAGGTAATCAGAATCCATATATCGAAGAAGAAGGACAGACAACACAATGGCCAAAAGAAAAAGGACAAACAATGATCTACAAAACATACACATAAAACTAAAGATCGAGTAACACGAAATCTACTAGAATGGGGCTCAGTTATAGGGCTAGTGGTTTTTGGTGCAGACTGCTGTATTTGTGTGGTTTGAGAATGTCAATAAAAAAAACTTGTAAGATGTTATTTGAATTATTAAAAACATGCAAGGATGTTATTTGAATTATTCAAAACATGTAAGGATGTTATTTGAATTACTAAAAACATGTAAGGATGTTATTTGAATTATTGAAAACATGCAAGGATGTTATTTGAATTACTAAAAACATGTAAGGATGTTATTTGAATTATTAAAAACATGCAAGGATGTTATTTGAATTATTAAAAACATGCAAGGATGTTATTTTAATTATTAAAAACATGCAAGGATGTTATTTGAATTATTAAAAACATGTAAGGATGTTATTTGAATTATTAAAAACATGTAAGGATGCTATTTGGATTATTAAAAACATGTAAGGATGTTATTTGAATTATTGAAAACATGTAAGGATGTTATTTGAATTATTAAAAACATGTAAGGATGTTATTTGAACTATTAAAAACATGCAAGGATGTTATTTGAATTATTAAAAACATGCAAGGATGTTATTTGAATTATTAAAAATATGTAAGGATGTTATTTGAATTATTAAAAACATGTAAGGATGTTATTTGAATTATTAAAAACATGTAAGGATGTTATTTGAATTATTAAAAACATGTAAGGATGTTATTTGAATTATTAAAAACATGTAAGGATGTTATTTGAATTATTAAAAACATGTAAGGATGTTATTTGAATTATTAAAAACATGTAAGGATGTTATTTGAATTATTAAAAACATGTAAGGATGTTATTTGAATTATTAAAAACAAGTAAGGATGTTATTTGAATTATTAAAAACATGTAAGGATGTTATTTGAATTATTAAAAACATGTAATGATGTTATTTGAATTATTAAAAACATGTAAGGATGTTATTTGTCATTTGAACTATTAAAAACATGTAAGGATGTTATTTGTCATTTGAACTATTAAAAACATGTAAGGATCGTGTTATTTGAATTATTAAAAACATGTAAGGATGTTATTTGAACTATTAAAAACATGTAAGGATCGTGTTATTTGAATTATTAAAAACATGTAAGGATGTTATTTGAATTATTAAAAACATGTAAGGATCGTGTTATTTGAATTATTAAAAACATGTAAGGATCGTGTTATTTGAATTATTAAAAACATGTAAGGATCGTGTTATTTGAATTATTAAAAACATGTAAGGATCGTGTTATTTGAATTATTATTAACTACTAAATCTGTTAAAAGAACATTAGTATTGAGAGTTCAGTGCTATTAATGATTATAAAATATTAAATTAATTTTTTTTTTAATTGACGATAGAAAATTAATGGAAAAAAAGAAAGAATTATATTTCTACACAGAGAACATTGGGTATATGACACAGAATGATGACAAACAAATCAAATTATAGGACACAATACAGAAAACTAAAAAGATGACCACCACATACTCCATTAACAAAAATGGAGCTGAATCCAGGTGGTCACTGTTCATGTTTCTTACCCACTGTATTACTTATTAAGTCAAACTGATAAAATTACCAACATGATAAAACTGATATTTTGGTTAAAGCAGTATCCTATCCCAGACCCCTCAATGCCAATGGAATTTTGTTTATCACATTTATATACAAGTTGTTTTACTTAATTTTTAGATAGGTTTTTCCAAAATATATACAATAGTAGAAAAACTTGAAATGGACCATTAAACTTTTAATTCTGTAATTAAAAGCTTACTTATTCACCTGAGGCACCTGATATTAGCTACATGTATCTACTTTGCCGTCAAGCTTTATTATCGCTATTTTGCAGTATTTTCCTTTGATCTTGCTATCTGAGAATTTTTCATCTCCTGCTAGTAGAGTGACTCTGATAAGTGAGATGGAAAATTATCGCCAGTAACTTAGTAGTCTTGTGATAAACAAATGCACGTAATATTATCGCTGTTTTCTAATATGACGTTATAATGACGTCACATTACCAAATCCTTGATAATAAGTGATTAACGATATAAAACATTAATTGTGTTTAAAAAAATGTCAGTTTCTCAACAAAAATTATTTAATTATGAATACAAAATAGCGATAAAATATATAATTAAAGATGTTTTTTAAAACTTGAGTCTCGAGGACGTTTCTCAGTCATCTCTAATCTCAGGGCTTCACCCTTCGATGAGAGATGACTGAGAAAAGTCCTCTCGTTTAAAAAAACATTGTTAATCACTTATTATTGATCTGATAGGTATAAAGTAAATTATTTAAATATAATCTTCTTACTATGTTATAAAACTTGATCAAATATTTATGTATCTTTTAGGAAGGTTCAAAAACATCAATAAATGTACCAGAATTAACAATATACAAACATATAATAATTGGATAGGGTAAAACTAAATGACTTTATTATTAAATTGGACATATTCCCTTTGGTGTGTGCCGCTGATAACGTCTTGATCACTGAACTGACCTTCATCCACAAAAATATTGTCAGTTCATAACTCGCATGTGCAAGAACTGATTCTGATGTTGAAAATTATCAGTAAGTGTGACGTCAAATACATTGTTAAGTCGCCAACAAAAACAATAATATCAGTATTGAAGATTTAATGCCAGTCAGGGCTCACCACACATAGTAAAAACAGGGCGACTTGACCTCTCTCTCTCTTGACTTAAGGGCGAAGTGAGGGAAAATCTGGGAGACTTCCGAAAATCGATCCAAATTTTAACATTTCTTTCCACGCTACCGCATGTTCCCCTACCTTTCACAAAAATGAACAATGATCTTAAAAGGATGCAATTAACGAGTTTGGAATAAAAAATTGACCATCAAACCCTGTATGGGTCACATTTCAGGAACATGGGAGCTCCTTTTATGTGAATATTGAAGAAAAAGTATGATTATTGGTGAAAAAAATATGGACTTGAAAAGACTGACAAGGGCGACTAAAACAGAAATTGAGAGCGACTTCATTGAAACCAAGACGAAGAAGTCGCCCACTTCGCCTGGTTTGGTGAGTCCTGATGCCAGTATTGAAAATTAATGGAAAAAAAGAAAGAATTATATTCCTACACAGAGAACATTGGGTACATGAAACAGAATGATGACAAACAAATCATATTATAGGACACAATACAGAAAACTAAAAAGATGACCACCACATACTCCATTAACAAAAATGGAGCTGAATCCAGGTGGTCACAGTTCATGTTTCTTACCCACTGTATTACTTATTAAGTCAAACTGATAAAATTACCAACATGATAAAACTGATATTTTGGTTAAAGCAGTATCCTGTCCCAGACCCTTAAATGCCAATGGAATTTTGTTTATCACATTTATATACAAGTTGTTTACTTAATTTTTAGATAGGTTTTTCCAAAATATATACAAAATGTACAATGGTAGAAAAACTTGAAATGGATCATTAAACTTAATTCTGTAATTGAAGTATTTAAAAGCTTACTTATTCACCTGAGGCACCCGATATTTGCTATCTACTTTGCCATTAAGCTTTATTATTGCTATTTTGTGGTATTTTCCTTTGATCTTGCTATCTGAGAATTTTCCATCTCACGCTAGTAGAATGAGATGGAAAATTATCGCCAGTAACTAAGTAGTCTCGTGATAAACAAACGCACGTAATATTATCGCTGTTTTCTAATATGACGTTATAATGACGTCACATTACCAAATCCTTGATAATAAGTGAGTTAACTAACGATATAAAATATTAATTGTGTTTAAAAAAATGTCAGTTTCTCAACAAAAATTGAATTAGGAATACAAAATAGCGACTGAGAAAAGTCCTCTCATTTTAAAAAAACATCGTTAATCACTTATTATTGATCTGATAGGTATAAAGTAAATTATTTAAATATAATCTTCTTGCTACAGGAATGTTATAAAACTTGAACAAATATTTATGTATCCTTTAGGAAGGTTCAAAAACATCAATAAATGTACCAGAATTAACAATATACAAAAACATATAATAATTGGATAGGGTTACAAAACTAAATAACTTTATTGTTAAATTGGACATATTCCCTTTGGTGTGTGCCGCTGATAAAAAATTAAAGTCTTGATCACTGTACTGACCTTCATCCACAAAAATATTGTCAGCTGAACTGAAAAATCTCCAGTTACGAGACCAAATCTCCAGCCAAAAATTTACAAATCTCCAGTTGTAGCATAGCAACTCTATCACATGTATGCAGTTCATAACTCGCATGTGCAAGAACTGATTCTAATGTCGAAAATCATCAGTAAGTGTGACGTCAAACACATTTTAATTTTTACGTCGTCAACAAAAACAACAGTATTGAAGATTTCGACTTACAATGTACATTATCAATAGTATCACAGCTCATCCTGTCAGACTTGCTGTGATACTAGCGACAATGTCTATCTCGACCTTTAAAACTGCCGTTATTCTATATATATCTGGGAAATTCCTTTATCCCCATAAGCAAGATAAAGCCATAATTTAGGGGAGTTTTAGTATTTAACGTCACTTTCAACAATATTTCAATTATATCGTGGTGGTCAGTTTTATTGGTGGAGGTAACCGGAGTACCCAGAGAAAACCAGACCTGCCGCAAGTCACTGACAAACTTATCACATAAACGTTGTATCAAGTACACCTCGCCTGAGCGTGTATCAACAAAGAAAAAAATGTAAGAAAAAAAAAAGATACAACAATCATCTAATTTAAAGTATATTTAGGGTTCCCATATAACGTTGGTGTATTCCAACGTCATATGTTGTGGTCTTTTTTGTGTTCAGTGAGTGAAGGACAGAGGTCAGAGGTGATTGTTTGTTTTGCTAGTATTGGTGGAATTGTTGATCATCACTGTTTAAAACATCCATCCATAATCTAGAGATCCTTATTGGATAAAATTTGGCGAGTCCAGAAATCACCTCTTTTTGACTTATGAGTTGCAAGTATTTCTGATAATCTACGAAACATATCCTTGGGTTTTTACAGTAACCCAGGGACTAAAACCAACAATGCTTTTCATCCAGAAATGAAACTATGAACCAAAGAAAAAAAGGAATTTTTATCTATATACAGCTTTTTTTCAGGGTCGACGGGGGCTAGGAGAAACCAATTAGATTTTTATTTTGGTAGAATGTTTTGAGGTTTTTTTCTATTTAAAACACAGACACTTGCTTCTATATCTATGGGAAGGTTCATGTATTGTAATGTAATGTAACATGATGTGAAGACTCAAGATTCAATTTCCCAGTGCTATTCACATAAAACAAATCATTAATGCCTGTGATTTAATATGTTTAAAGACTCTACATAAAGTATGGTGTAATCATGATAATCCACCATGATCAGAAAGTGTTTATGATTTTAATGTCTTAATACTTTATAATAACATAAGAAAATAGAACGAACTATAAATGACTAACCACTTAAAATATTTTGATAGCAAGTTGTGACAGTTTTTAAATTTTAAAACAACATGAATTGAATCATTGGTAATTTTAAGGTTTTCACAAGAAAGATAATGCTTACAATTAATAATTACAAGTGAGACGAGTAACAAACACTGATGTTTACTTAATACTAAAATATAATCATGTCAATGTCTCTTGCAGCAATATGTCATTTTTCTCAAATAATTTTGAACGAAATAATGTTATGTTTTTGTAATATATTGTCTTTTTAATGATTTATATGTAACGGTGAAGACCTCGTAAGTTTATAACTTGTGTCTGATCCATTGTCTATAACAGCTCGACAATAAAATATGCTTAAAGCTAAAAGGTTGATCATAACAAGAGACATGTAATATTATGATATTCCTTCATTTTATTTTTAGTACAGTATGTCCATTTTGAAGTAAAAACATACCTTCATGTAATCTGACTGCATGTATGCCATTCTGTCAGTTCTCATTTGACGTCTCCTCGCTTCATTATGTTCTTGGATACCAGATGCTGCCATTATCCTTTCAGTCACTTATAAAATTCAGAAATGGCGGGAAATGATTTCAAGTGTTTATGTATGAAAATGTAATGTTCACCTTTACCTACAGATACAATTTGTATGTGTTAACCGGTCTATTTACAGTCGGTTTTATCACAAATATTTTGTTGAGCGACAGATGTATTCTTTAATGAAAGTAAATCGATATGACCTGATGATTACAAAGCGTGAAATCCGGTTGCCTAGCACGCTAAAAATTGACCTTGTGACCTGTTAGACGACTGTTTCTACCTCCACATTGAAGAAGAGATATATTCTGGATATAACCTATTACCAACGATGAAACTTTATTTACAACAACAATGCACCTTTTTAAATATTTAATTCGTCTTTTTATGCTCTAATTTTATTTATGTTGAGGGTAACGTGAAAGAAAAATGTTAACAAATAAGAGAATATTAAATATACATAAATTATGAGATATCAAAGATCTTAGTCAAACCAAGTATTTAAATAGTAACAAATCCTACACTACAGGACGACTCAAAGTGAAAATGTTTAAGAAAAATATCGATTTTATAGATAGGAAAGAGGGAATGAACATCATAATATATTATTTTATTTAACTTTTTAATAAACAAAATTTTTTATGTAATTTCTTTTATATAAGCAATGTAATTTCTTTTACATAAGCATAAAATACATAAATTATGTAAAATGTATAGCTTCCGTCATGGAAACTGTAAACATAATAATCAACGTTATTGAAGTGCTTAGATTGTGTGGTGTGACTAAATTTCAAAATATTACAACTAACAAAGCATGAAAATGAACTATGAAATTAAACCAAAACAAGTAACTATTCTACACATTTAACGACCATTCAACTGAAGAAGAAATGTTGTGTGTATTTTAGTCATTTACTATATGGCAACAATAAAACTGTGAGGTAAAATAAATTTTGACGATTTATCAATTACAATGGATTAGTTTACATGCAAATTCAGACCATATGGAATGTATTTAATAGTTTTAAAGATATTACGATTTGGTGTGATATTTTGTACAATGTTTATTTATCAAATTCTTTATAATAAGTGAGCGATAGCGCGCTCTTAACGATGGAAATGTGATTAATAAAAGAACAGCTGAATACCATGGGAAAAATCATCCATTTTTATAATGCAAAAAAAGAAGAAGAAGAATATAAACGTAAGTCGTTTTCTAAACTTGGGAGTTCAAGGCCGAGATTACAGATCGATAAACTTATTCAAAACCTTATTTAATTCTTATAATTTCATTTAAGAGTATCAATAGCAACCTTTTCAAAACATTTTAAATCACTGTATATGAATGACAATGTTCATTTTGATACCTGTACTGTTTTGACAAGCATAAAATAATAATCATGTTTCAATTAAGGTCAGAACACTTGCATTTTGAATTATTGAATCCTGATTTGACAGGTCTCACACGTGGAGCAGGAACTGATGTCCCTTTCAGAGCACCTGAGTTCACCCCCGGTTTTAGTGGGATTCGAGTTGCTCCATCTTTAGTTTTCTGTGTACTTTGTAGTGCTTTGTAAATTAGTGTTTGCCCTTTTTCTTTTGGCCATTGTGTTGTCTGTCCTTCTTCCATTAACGGCTTCTGATTACCCCTTTGGTATCTTCAAAATGTTCTTGAAGTGTATGAAATGCCAATAAAAGGTCATCTACCTACATGTATGTTTCTAGTCGATTGTGTTCTTGTTTACCTCAGTGACGTTGTAAACTAGACTATGACGTCAACACTCCACTTGTTCGCGGTTGCTGCTAGACCAATGGTTCCTAGTGGTTAAGTTGAAGTCATCACTTCGAAAGTTTTACGGTTGACCGTTACGGAGTATCTGTGTCACACATAACCACAGATATGTTCCGTTTGTCGTAATGACAATCCAATCCTTTCCTCATTCCTGACATATCATCGTGCTTGTAACATACAAATCTATATGCATAACATACAAATCTAAGAAAATAATAATAATAATAATAATAAATTAATAAATAAATGATACATAATAATAACTATTTAATGAAAAGAATCCAAGTGTAAGCTTATGTGTATGGTGTATATATATATATATTTTTATATAAATCCTCTCTAAAGTTCGACCATTATTATTTTATAACTGATGGGTCACTGTGCTTGTTATATAGCATACATTCGAATGCAACTATTACTATGTCAATGGTATGATTAAATTTTGATTTGTTATTGCTTCATAAAAATTTTGTCATCTTCCAATCAAAGTAATCAATTCATAATCATTGTATTAAATTTTTTGTTAATTGTTCTGCCCGAAAGGGCTCCTTAATTGGAAATAAAAATATTTGTATTTGTATTTGTATTGTAACAAGAGTAACACGACGAGTGCCACATGTGGAACAGAAACTGCAAACTTACCGTTCCGGAGCACCCGAGTTCACCCCGTTTTTTAATGGGTTCTTGTTGCTCGATCTTTAGTTTTCTATGTAATGTTTTGTAGATCGTTATTTGTCCTTTTGTCATTTTTCTTTTGACAATTGTGTTGTCTGTCGTTCTACGGTTTTTGGCCCTTTTGGTATCTTCAAACATTTCTTATCTTTTCATGATCTTGGAAGAATGGAATTATACATAGTAAACTTTTTAAATTGTTGTTGCTTCAACATGCAAATTAAAATGGACCTAGATGTGTCTTTTCTCATGTCAGTCACTATTTCAGCCGCGTCATATTCAACGGATTCAATCATTTGTACAATTATGCCATATTATAAATGTACATTCCCACGTTCTAAGATTGGCCTGGTGAATCCAAACTACAGCTTCTCTAAAGATTTGCTGTCAATATTACGTTTAATCAGTGTCTATCACAACTATTGCTGTGAGTTCGAGCCCCGCTCAAAGCGAGGTGTACTCGATACAGCATTATGTGATAAAATTCACCATTGACTTACAACAGGTCGGTGGTTTTCTCCGGGTACTCCGATTTCTTCCACTAATAAAACTTACCGCCACGATATAATTGGAATATTATTGAAAATGGGGTTTAATACCATTTAAACCAAACCAAATCTACATTTAATCATTCTTAATATATTGAGACGAGAACACGCTTTAGATCGAATAACATTAATTGATATCAACAAAATGAACCCCATCTCAATCCATTGAACACCACGACATGGATCGTTGGAAATCCAGTTCCTGACCTGCATTGTATATGCACAAGGCCTTATCACTATCCACGTAAATATACTATCAATGCATAAACATGTTTATGCATTGATAGTATATTTACGTGGATCTTTTGGTGACAAGGCCCTGTGGTATATGGCAGGAACACACATATGGCGGGATGAAACCTGTTAAATTGGATCCCGACTTTCTCTCCCTTGTTAATTTTTGCTCTCCAGTTTCCCGTGTTGCTGTTGTCTTAATTCCGTGACACGTTGTTGGATGAAGTGTGTTAAAGCATTTCCATTTAAAATTCGTTCATTTTCCTATTAGAAATTTTAAACTTGATATGTTGGTGTTTAGGTTTACTTTTAAAATTCAAACGCATACGTGACAATGATGTCCTTGACCTTGTTTGGGTTAGAGACCGGTAGAAACTAAAAACAGCACGTCCGTTGCGAACCTTTTGACGTTCCGATAAGTAGGCATACATGTATATGCAATGGGAGCTGCGAAAGAAACAGATAATATTGCACTACCGTCACCCAATTGTAAAAAATTAATTTCTTACGAAGAATTAAAGAAGCACGACAAGCCTACAGATCGATGGTTGCTGATTGAAAACAAAGTTTACGACATTACAAACTGGGCGAAAAGACATCCTGGAGGTGGGAAAATACTAGGACATTTCAGTGGAGAAGATGCAACGGTAAGAAAAACAGCTTTGTATGTTAAAATGGTGAAAGCTGCCAAAATCGTACTTTTTGTTAACTGGTAAATTTGTAGATAATAAAACCTATTGACGATATGTTGAGACAACTTAAGTTAAGTAAGTAAGCTATGAGTATGATTGATAAAACTCTTACTGTGACATTTTTTGTTGACAAAGCTGAGTGTAGAGCTACTTAATTGCAAAAAAAAAGAAGAATTACATGCAATTGTTATTTGTTCAATTGTTGATGCCATTGGTGCCTAATATAAATCTTGTCAACACATTCGAAGATTATCGAGCACTGATAAAACCGTTACAGGACGTCTCGTCCATAGTCGTTTCGGCCATAGTACCAGTTCGGCCACACTTTATAAAGTCGTTTCGACCATGGTTTTATTTATAACGAAATATGAATACAAAAATGAAACTGGTTAAATCATAGTTACTACCTATTCATCAAATGTTAATCTAAATTGCAATTAATTAAATTCAATCAGAGACATTTCATGATTATATTTGATAATTAGTACTTTGATGTATATTTTTCAAAAATTAATGCAATCGCCTAGTCGTAACACATGAAAGCGATACAACAAATATCCAAACTGAAAGCAAGCTAAGTTGAAAGTGGTTGAAGTATTTTGAGAAAAATGCAAAGAAAATACAAGCTTAATGGGAAGACCCGGAAGTTCTTTATAATACCGACGTTTTGATATAAAAGGAACTCAAAAATGAACTCCAGTCTCATAATCAATTTGTACGTTCACCATGGTGTTTCTATGCTCTATGTGTGACCAGGAAGTGAAACCAAGACAGCATGCTTTACAGTGTGATGCTTGTGACAATTGGCAACATCGCCTTTGCAATACAGGTAAGCTTCATTATTAAACTATTTATTACATTTTCAATGTGTCTTAGTAAAGGAAAAGTAAATATTTCTGAAAGGTTGTTATGTTTAATTTTACCGTATATATATTATTTTTTTATATGAATATGAACTTATGAATATTTTCATATTTTGTAAACTGACTTAGCTATTCCTGTTAATCATAATTCGTAATGTTCTATTTATAACATTATTTGATTTCAAACTTTCAATATTGTTTAAAAGAAATGCTTTTTAATTAATGTAAACCTCCAAATATTATGTGTTCGGACAGAAGAGCAAATGCTTTCAACGATAGTTGCTGGTTTCATTAACATCAAGATAGTTGAGTTCTTCTATCAAAATTATATGATTATCAATTATATTTCTTATTTTTTAAATATTGCAGGAATTACTCAAGACATATACAGGAGACTAGTCAACGACTAGCTTGACATCATGATTGTAACAAGTAGTATGAGTGTTGAGTATGCCAGAAAAATGACTGAAATTAGTGCTTTTTGATCTTTAGTGCTTGCTTGCTGGTATGAGTGTTTAAATAGTGTTTCATTTTACAAACAATAAAAATATCAAAACCACATTGTTCTTATGTATACACATATATATATAAAATCGGCATGGTATAAACCAATCGACCTGAAATAAAAATATGAATACAAAAATACCGACTATGACACTCAGTTTCTCAATCCATACTTACGAAAATAACAAAGTAAATGGCAAAGTACCGAAATTGCAGGAAATTTAAATTCTGCATATGGCCATTTCGACAATTTATGTCTCATCAGTGCAGATCAAATCGTAACATTTGGAAGACCAATAACCAAAAGATGTTGAAATCATGAAATAAATGATCACAGATGAAGCAATACACAATATTTTCTAGAAGAATCCATGCAAAAATACAGACTATAACCAAGGATCCGCACTTACCAAAACCTGAGACATAAATGGTCACAGAATAAGCAATACACACTTATGGTCGGTCATCTCCACGCCAATATGATATACGTATGTGTATTACCATGATTACTATAAAAATAATTCCCCTAAGAATCCATACAAAAGTACAGGCAATGACACTCAGTTTCTTCATCCATACTTATGACAAATCTAACAAATTAATTTAAAGAAACTCCCTCTTCAAACAGTTAAATATAAACTATGGCCGAAATGGTTTGTGTATAAATGTACTATGGCCAAACCGGAGTGTGGACGAAACGTCTCGAAAGCGATAAAACACATGTACGAAGTTGACCCAGTTACCGGACATGGATGTAGAGATGAGATTGTACTTGTTTATTTTAGTGAATTTAAGTATAATGATGATGTTAGTGTATGTATTTAATGTTTGAATGTATTTAATATTAATTCAATAATAAATAATTTTTTTCATTGGCTGGAATTGCATGACTGCATGTGCAGTTACATCTCCAAATGAGTTCAAATCAGATGTTATGTGCTAATCTCATGGAGATTAGACTTCCGAAGAAATTTTCTGCTCTGTATCCTGAGCCTAATCTCGTCACAAGCACTATCAAAGGTATTCTGGAGAGCCAATAAGATTCATTCTCACTGTCTGCCCACCCTATCTCATCCAAAAACCACACATTTTTTACATGCAAATTTCATGCATTTTTTTTTGCAGATAAGAAAAGATGTAATAACTGGACTACACCAAAATCTTTAAAAAAAATAGTTTGTGATAAAGATTTACGAAAGTGTGTGCATGTTGTTGAAAAGGGTCGCCATTCAATGGACAATGTAATTGCCAAGTCATGCTCACTCTCTCATAGATAGATATGATGTTTTTCTATGATTATTAATGGTCTCCAATGGTTTTTCTGGCCCAGCCTAATAAACTAGATTCTAATGAGTAATGTTTTTTTTTACCTAAAAGGTATTTGTCGACAGAAAAAGAATGGTTAAGAAAAAACAAAAACCTTTTCAATTGATTGACCTTGTATGTATATATACACACTGTAGTGATAGTGATTGGCCTTGTATGTATATATATACACTGTAGTGATAGTGGTGAGTACAGGTAAACAAAATATACTCTTTACAGGTAAATAAAATATACTCTTCATTCTTTGTTTGCTGACTACATAAAAATTCATTTGTGTACATGATCTTGAACTTGATAAAAAAAAAAACGATGTACGGAATAAAATAGTGTTCAAGATTAATAATAAGCAGAGTTTGAGATAAGAATAACACTACTAACAAACAGAATCAGAATATACAGATAAAACCAAATTAAAAATTATAAAATAGAAAAATGAAATACTTAATTAATAATTTATAAATGTCTTTAATTTCAGGATGCATGGCGAGCCTTCCACAATGATAAAGATCATGTAAAGAAATTTATGAAAGCTTTGTATGTGGGTGACTTAGAACGTCCAGAAGAGGTAAGTTTCCATGACAACTGTTTTTAATTCAGTTTAATATCATAAAAACATGTCTGAAGAGACCATCATATCTGCAAAGAAAATGTGGCCTCTCATTAGACAGATGGTCTCTGATTTGTGTAATAGTTAGATTTATAATATAAATAATTTGTGACATCTTAAAGTGCTCTCTGTAATCAAAGATATCTCTTAAGATAGGTTTCACAATATTTTTCAATATGTTATTAACTCTTCGCCACCATTTTAATGGATTTAAGTGAAAGTCATGGCAACATTTGTTTTCCCAAAATCTCATTTGAATAAAAAGAAATTTAATATATACCCATATGTAAGACTCAAATCGACGTCCAGCCTCTAATTGACGTCCAATCCTCAAATCCATGTCTGATTTCTACATCACAGACATCTGTACCTCAGATCTATGTCCTTTTTTCAAATCCTCAAATCAGCGTCCAATTTTCAAACTCACTTTCTCAAATCGATGTCCAATAACGTCACTGACGTATGGCCTATCCCTAACCAATAAATCGGCCATATATCTGAAAATTTGGAAAGGATGCCGATATGAGAAAACCCTTAAATAGGTCTGTAATTTGAGATAATGACGTCAGTGGATGTCGATTTGAGTCCATCATATATATCAGAATTGATATTTGTAGAGACAGAGTAAAGACAGTTGTCTCAAACTGTGATGAGTGGATTTTTGGATCATCCAAATTCATGAAAGCAAAAATAAAAAGAGAAAACATAAGATTTTACTGTTAGAAACAGATCAAAGTAAAGAAACAGATGTTTTTTATTGTACATAGACGTCTTCATCTCAAATATTTATCTAATATGTACATTGAAATTCACGACATTATGTCGTCTTCATCAAATGTCTTAAACCTGTTTCATTTAAATTAATTTTAAACTTTATTGTCTTTTTTCAATGAAATGTAGGGGGCTGTCGTGGTCATGATCGTATGGAAGTTGGATTTACAACTACCTGTGCAATCAGTACCTATCATGGTGAGGTGTATGCGATACAACATTATGTGATAAAGTTTGTCAGTGACTTGTGGCAGGTCAGTGGTTTTCTCTGAGTACTCCGGTTTCCTCCACCAATAAAACTGATCGCCACGATATAACTGAAATATTATTGCAAGTGGTGTTAAACACCATAAACCTTAAACCATAAGAAAAACATCAGATGTCTTAAACCTGTTTCATTTAAACTATTTTAAACTTTATTGTCTATTTTCAATGATATGTAGATTTGTATATAACCAGTATTTAACATGTAGGTAACAATAACTCATTCACTCTTTAATTTCAGAGTCTAACAGAGCTAAAGAAAGATTTTAGGGATTTACGAAAACATGTAGAGACTACCGGTCTGTTAAAAACAAACCCATGGTTCTTTGTTCTTCACCTAGCTCATATCATTCTCCTAGAAGTATTAGCTTACTGTGTTGTATCATACTATGGAGGGGGATTGTATGCTTTCGTAGCTGCATCACTAATTCTGGCAACAGCTCAGGTAATTAATTTATTGCTTTAATGTTTGTATTGCAATTTCTATCAGACTGAAAAATGTTTTTATCATATAATGGGTATGGAATTGTCATTTCTGCATCTCATGACAGATTATGTCAAATAAGATGAACGAACACGCACTTCAACGAAGAAATACAATTTAATAATAATATTAAAAACTATATGATTTGTATATGAATGTGGGTTGAATTACAGGCCATCTTCACACTCGTCATCTGTACATTATATTTAAAAACAGCAACCGACTGTGTTCAATGGATTTTGAAAACAGAGGTTTTTGGAAATCAATGTCTGGCCTCGGTAAATATAATATATCCATCTCATTAAAAGTCATTAATTGTATAATAACAGGTTATTGTAATCAGATTTATTACTTGCATCATGAGTATGAGAACTAAAGAAGTGGAAGAGTATCTAGTGTGATGCTCTTGTGGTGTATAAGAAGAGTTTGAAGATACCAAAGGGGTAATCAGAATCCATAAATCGAAGAAGGACAGACAACACAATGTCAATTTTATGAAAAAGTACAAAATTGTTGATTGTCACTGAAGTCAAAGATTAGTATGATGTTCTTGTAGTAGATAAAATTGTTGATTGTCACTGAAGTCAAAGATTAATGTGATGTTCTTGTAGTAGATAACATTGTTGATCGTCACTGAAGTCAAAGATTAGTGTGATGTTCTTGTAGTAGATACAATTGTTGATTGTCACTGAAGTCAAAGAATAGTGTGATGTTCTTGTAGTAGATACAATTGTTGATTGTCACTGAAGTCAAAGAATAGTGTGATGTTCTTGTAGTAGATACAATTGTTGATTGTCACTGAAGTCAAAGATTAGTGTGATGTTCTTGTAGTAGATAAAATTGTTGATTGTCACTGAAGTCAAAGATTAGTGTGATGTTCTTGTAGTAGATACAATTGTTGATTGTCACTGAAGTCAAAGATTAGTGTGATGTTCTTGTAGTAGATAAAATTGTTGATTGTCACTGAAGTCAAAGATTAGTGTGATGTTCTTGTAGTAGATAAAATTGTTGATTGTCACTGAAGTCAAAGATTAATGTGATGTTCTTGTAGTAGATAACATTGTTGATCGTCACTGAAGTCAAAGATTAGTGAGATGTTCTTGTAGTAGATAAAATTGTTGATTGTCACTGAAGTCAAAGAATAGTGTGATGTTCTTGTAGTAGATACAATTGTTGATTGTCACTGAAGTCAAAGATTAGTGTGATGTTCTTGTAGTAGATAAAAGTGTTGATTGTCACTGAAGTCAAAGAATAGTGTGATGTTCTTGTAGTAGATAAAATTGTTGATTGTCACTGAAGTCAAAGATTAGTGTGATGTTCTTGTAGTAGATAAAATTGTTGATTGTCACTGAAGTCAAAGATTAGTGTGATGTTCTTGTAGGAGATACAATTGTTGATTGTCACTGAAGTCAAAGATTAGTGTGATGTTCTTGTAGTAGATAAAATTGTTGATTGTCACTGAAGTCAAAGATTAGTGTGATGTTCTTGTAGTAGATAAAATTGTTGATTGTCACTGAAGTCAAAGATTAGTGTGATGTTCTTGTAGTAGATAAAATTGTTGATTGTCACTGAAGTCAAAGATTAGTGTGATGTTCTTGTAGTAGATAAAATTGTTGATTGTCACTGAAGTCAAAGATTAGTGTGATGTTCTTGTAGTAGATAAAATTGTTGATTGTCACTGAAGTCAAAGATTAGTGTGATGTTCTTGTAGTAGATAAAATTGTTGATCGTCACTGAAGTCAAAGATTAGTGTGATGTTCTTGTAGGAGATAAAATTGTTGATTGTCACTGAAGTCAAAGATTAGTGTGATATTCTTGTAGTAGATAAAATTGTTGATTGTCACTGAAGTCAAAGATTAGTGTGATATTCTTGTAGTAGATAAAATTGTTGATTGTCACTGAAGTCAAAGATTAGTGTGATGTTCTTGTAGTAGATAACATTGTTGATTGTCACTGAAGTCAAAGATTAGTGTGATGTTCTTGTAGTAGATAACATTGTTGATTGTCACTGAAGTCAAAGATTAGTGTGATGTTCTTGTAGTAGATAAAATTGTTGATCGTCACTGCTTAGATTTACTTTTTTTCAAACTTAATAATATTTTTTATTTTTTAGGCCCAGGCAGGTTGGACACAGCATGATTATGGACACAACTCTGTGTTTCCTAGTCATAAAGTCAACAAAATGTTTCATCAATTAGTCATAGGACATATCAAGGTATAGTATCAACGATATTTAATCTTATTAGAATTAGATGTTTGTTGTATCATTTTTTCACTCTGTTTTTACAATGCACTAACATCTAAAGGACCGACCATTTAATTAGCAGGGGGGGGGGTTATGGTTTTTTGTTTTATTCAGATTTTTTTTTCCGGATAACACGAGAGTTAGAATATATATTTATTTTTTTGTCGCGAATTTTTTTTCCAAAATTTAACATTAGGTTATATCATAAAAACTCTGAATCAGATTTTTTTTTTTTCCTCCACCAAAATCAGAATATTTTTTTCAGTAACATTGGGAATCAGAATATTTTTTTAGGAAAAAAACATAACCCCCCCTTCAAGTTAAATGGTCGTTCCCTAACGACATTTTGTCAGAGTAAGGTTTTAGAGATGACAGGACAGTACAAATTGTATACACAAAGTCTACAGTACAGTCAGATACATACCATAACTGTGTTAGCTGTAGACAAAAAATGTCAATAGCCAAAGTGGCTAATCACCATTTTTTTTTCTAGCCACATTTGCATGTGATTAGCCACACATCTGAAGTCTATCATAAGGTTTTTTAGCATTGGTATCAGCTTTATTTTTCTTAACTATGGGATTTGTGAAAAATAACAAAAGTGTGCCTTGCCGTTTTCTAGGATTAAAATCTGTCTCTGATTCATTCGAGACCATAACAAGGTTAGATTCGTCCTTGTCGGCCATGTGGTAAACATTAAAAGTAAAAAGAAAATCGCTATCGGAAACAGATTTTTGTATCCGGAACTTGGTGGTTTGGATGTATCTTTTGTTCTATTAAATATATTTTCAAAATTTATTTTACATTTAGAGTGTTACTATCACCCAAAAGGCATATCAAAATAAGTAAACAGACCTAAAGATATATCAGTATCACTAAGAAGAGTGATACGTCTATCACAGTGATTTATCATGCTATGTCTCTGACTGTACTGTATCAGTATCACTAAGAAGAGTGATACGTCTATCACAATGATTTATCATGCTATGTCTCTGACTGTACTGTATCAGTATCACTAAGAAGAGTGATACGTCTACCACAGTGATTTATCACGCTATATCTTTGATTGTACTGTATGACTTTACTGATTGTCATGAAGTGGATACAAATTTTTAAATCATATTTCTATTAGTAATTTTACAATCAAACTGACTATCATATATTTAATGTGATTCTTTATTAATCTAGCGAGGATTGTTGACAACCGATGGATAGGAGCTGGTTTCCTCAAAGATCATTCATTTAATCTGTTATCAACAATCATAATAAG
This sequence comes from Bathymodiolus septemdierum, assembly GCA_963383655.1. Taxonomy (NCBI): domain Eukaryota; kingdom Metazoa; phylum Mollusca; class Bivalvia; order Mytilida; family Modiolidae; genus Bathymodiolus; species Bathymodiolus septemdierum. The sequence goes on along the minus strand of OY726531.1, from coordinate 26,174,091 downwards.
AATGAAACAAATTACCTCTCATATTATCTGAGTTATCTCCCTGATAACAACAGGTAGATTTTTTTTTAATGCTTGTGCAGTTTAGCAAAAGAAACAAAAATACCTGTGTTTCTGTTTACATTATTGGAAAAATAGGGTATTTATAGCTAGATTATACAGGACAAAGATCTGACTTTAACTAGATTATACAGGACAAAGATCTGACTTTAACTAGATTATACAGGACAAAGATCTGACTTTAACTAGATTATACAGGACAAAGATCTGACTTTAACTAAATTATACAGGACAAAGATCTGACTTTAACTAAATTATACAGGACAAAAATCTAACTTTAACTAGATTGTACAGGACAAAGATCTGACTTTATCTAGATTATACAGGACAAAGATCTAACTTTAACTAGATTATACAGGACAAAGATCTGACTTTAACTAGATTATACAGGACAAAGATCTGACTTTAACTAGATTATACAGAACAAAGATCTGACTTTAACTAGATTATACAGGACAAAGATCTGACTTTAACTAGATTATACAGGACAAAGATCTGACTTTAACTAGATTATACAGGACAAAGATCTGACTTTAACTAGATTATACAGGACAAAGATCTGACTTTAATTAGATTATACAGGACAAAGATCTGACTTTAACTAGATTATACAGGACAAAGATTTGACTTTAACTAGATTATACAGGACAAAGATCTAACTTTAACTAGATTATACAGGACAAAGATCTGACTTTTACTAGATTATACAGGACAAAGATTTGACTTTAACTAGATTATACAGGACAAAGGTCTGACTTTAACTAGATTATACAGGACAAAGATCTGACTTTAACTAGATTATACAGAACAAAAATCTGACTTTAACTAGATTATACAGGACAAAGATTTGACTTTAACTAGATTATACAGGACAAAGATCTAACTTTAACTAGATTATACAGGACAAAGATCTGACTTTAACTAGATTATACAGGACAAAGATTTGACTTTAACTAGATTATACAGGACAAAGGTCTGACTTTAACTAGATTATACAGGACAAAGATCTGACTTTAATTAGATTATACAGAACAAAGATCTGACTTTAACTAGATTATACAGGACAAAGATTTGACTTTAACTAGATTATACAGGACAAAGATCTGACTTTAACTAGATTATACAGGACAAAGATCTGACTTTAACTAGATTATACAGGACAAAGATCTGACTTTAACTAGATTATACAGGACAAAGATCTAACTTTAACTAGATTATACAGAACAAAGATCTGACTTTAACTAGATTATACAGGACAAAGATCTGACTTTAACTAGATTATACAGGAGAAAAATCTGACTTTAACTAGATTATACAGGACAAAGATCCGACTTTTTAACAGTGCTTGTCTAAAAATGGCAATGAAAACTTTTAGAGTAGGCAGTGAAAATTAGGGTCAGTAGGGTTAATAGTAGAAACAAAGATATATTTTATTTTCATTTTTGGTCTTACAACATTGAATAAATGCTTTCAAAATCAAATACATTTTTATTTACCTTTTAAGATGTAGAACAGGTAAGTATGTCATGCCTTACCATACTCCAAAACAGAGGCTATATTACCTCCTCTAGTGTACAGAATATCACCTCTAGCTCACTGGAAGGAGAGGTTTCCCTCACGGAGGACATTCATTTAAAATTTTAAAGAAAATAGATCACACAGATTTGAGTAATTTGGAATTGTGGATAATTAACCAGATGGCTAAACATGTTAACATGTTCAACATTTCACAATATTTAATTTTGAGGAAAATTTAAGATTGAAATTAAACCAACTACTAAGTTTAAACCTTGCAAGACAGGCAAAAAGTATACTGCATTCACATGAAAAGGCATGGATATTTCAAAATGGTGAATGACGTATGGCAGAGGTGAAATACAGACAGAGGAATAATGTAGCCTGTGTTTCTGGGTTAAATGATATCCATGATTAAATATTGGTATATTGTAACCTATTCATGAACCAAAAATTGTCTCTACCCCAAGGATTGACCCATGGACCCAAAATTGTCCTCACCCCAAGGATTGACCCATGGACCCAAAATTGTCCCTACCACAAGGATTGACCCATGGACCCAAAATTGTCCCTACCACAAGGATTGACCCATGGACCCAAAATTTTCCCTACCCCAAAATATTTTTATCATGATTTGAAAAAATATTTCATTTTGCTATACAGAGATGAAAGTTTTCTCTGATCAGCAAATTTCCTCTTTTTTTTTTTTTTTAACAAAATGGTAAAACGTGTTAAGAAGAGTTTGAAGATACCAAAGGGGTAATCAGAATCTGTAAATCGAATAAGGACAGACAACATAATGGCCAAAAGGACAAACAGCGATCTACAAAGCATACACATAAAACTAAAGATCGAATAACATGAACCCCACTAAAAACCGGCGGTGAACTCAGGTGCTCCGGAAGGGTAAGCAGTTCCAAACTTGGTCCAAATATTTTTAAAATGAGTTTTTGGGCACTCTACAGGGAGTTTCCTCTTTTTTCACCAGTGAGCGCTTTCATTTCTGACTATATTTTTACTATTGTTATTTTTTTCCCTAGAAAGTCACAGAAAAAAATTAATATTATACCTATCTACCCCCAACCCACTTTAAATGTTTGGGTTACAGAAACCAATATTTATTTAGGGAATGTCATAATTATCTCCCCTGGTAGATATGGAAGTTCATGGCTAGTTTGACCTTTTAGCTTTGACCATAAATCTGGAAAATGAATCATTTTTATGAAGTCAACCCAATGGAGATCAGTGCACATTTATCTTTCAATATACTAGTATTTAAATTCTTGACTATGAACCTATAGATGTCCTATTCCTGCACAATACAAAAAATTTAGGTTTAGACATCATTTAGCAAGCTTAAAGAAGATCCCTCAATATTAATATTTTAGTATCACAATCCTACCTTAATATCTAATTAATGGGGAAGACTTACAAGTACTTTCTGAGGTATGAATTTTCAAACTGGGTATGCACTTTCTTAACTTTATTGAATTTTCTTTTTTTAATCTTTAAATTTTCAAACTGACAGCGATTTCCTCTGTGGTTTAATGGTTAGTATACCTGCATGTAAAGTGAGAGAGTAGATCGATCTCAGGTCAGACTAAAAATTATGTTTCAGTCATTTCCAAAGTCTGTCGGACAATGTCCAGTAAAAATTGGATTGGTCCAGTAAAAGGTTATTCATTACTGGACCAAATAACCATAGGAATATGAGCACCTCCTATGTGTAGTATGTGAATGTCCTGTAAACCTGGTGCTGGGTCCAGTAATTTGTACTCCTTTACTGGATGTCCATTCAACTTCAATTTACCTTGAGAAACACTGATTAAATAGGCTTCACTGTATATTCCAGTTTGAGTGATATATTTCAATAAAAATAATATTGGCTCTAACATTCCTTATAATTAACTTGGATTTATTCTGAAGATTGTATAGCTTTAAGTAGATAAACGAAGAAGAATTGTCTGTACGGTAGTCCTAAAATCATAAATACATTTTAAAAAATCAGTCTTAAAAAACTTTCCCATAATGAATACTGGTGTCATATGGTATTTTGACCCCGGGGTCAATATACCATATGACACCGGTATTTATGATTTTATGAAGGTCAACGATTATTGTCCAAGCATTTTATGGATGTGTAAAAAACAGAGGTAATTTTCTGCCTTCATTGCAATGGAAATGACAAAACCCAAACTTATTTATTTACATAATTGCTAGAAACGGATGACGACAGAAACTTAGTTTTCATTGTTAATTTAAATTTTAAAGATTTCAAAAATGAGGAAAAATAGTCGAGATGTCTTTTGGTATGTCATGTATGTAGCAAAATATTATAGTTGAAAAAATTTGGATATCAAAGTGCACAAATGATTCTAAATAGTGGGAAAAAAGCCTTAGATGATTTTTGACTCTGAAGGAAAATATTTTGAGTGAAAAGATAGAGTTAAACCTGTCTAAACCAAACCTCCTTAAGATCAACTTTGATGCTCGGTTTGCACAAGTGCTCGGTTTGCACAAGTTAAATTAAAAAAGATTTCCTGCATTAGGACTTCATTTAAAGTTTGGTTTATGCATGATTTATTCATGATGTTGGTTTAGACCAGTTTCACTGTATTTAATATATTACCTTAATTAAGATATGAAAATGAACAAATTTTCTCCCAATTGTTTTTTTTTTCAGGGAGCATCATCTCATTGGTGGAATTTTCGTCATTTTCAACATCACGCTAAACCTAATATAGCAACCAAGGATCCTGATATAGATATACCTTACTTATTCTTACTAGGAGATAAACTGCCACAGATCTGGGGACGGAAAAAGAAGGGATTTATGCCCTATAATTTACAGCAACATTATTTCTTTTTAAGTAAGTACCATTATGAAAAGACAGTTTAAGCATTGATAGTCAAGTCAACTTTTCCATCAACATCAACAAAGCAAACAATCACTTATAGCAAATTTAATATCAATTAGTCTAAACCATTTGTTAGCATAGGTGCCATAAAGGGCCCGAGTGGCTCAATGAGTTAGGTAGTTGAATTACCTAACAACTCATACAAACCTATCACCAATACAGCATGGGTTCGTGACCGGCTTTGTAAATTACAAAAAAGGTGCACTAGACTCGCAGCCGCAAGTGATAAAGTTTACCAGTTGCTTGCCCATGGTCGGTGGTTCTCACCGGGTACTCCGACTTCTTCCACCACTAAAACTGGTCGGCATGATATAGCTAAAATATTGCTGAAAGTGGCATTAAACACTAAATCAAATCAAGTCATAGGTGCCATTGTGGTAGTTGGATTTACAACTACCTATGCAGTCAGTGCCTATCACCACTAAAGTTGTGAGTTCAAATCTCGATCAGGGCGAGGTGTACAACATTAGTGATAAAGTTTGTCAGTGACTTGCGACAGGTCAGTGGTTTTCTCTGGGTACTCCAGTTTCCGCCAGCAATAAAACTGTCTGTCACGATATTATTGAAATATTGTTGAAAGTGGCATTAATCACCCTTTGTTAACATAAATCAAGTCAAATTTCATAATTTCTTCAAATAATTTTTAATTGTATATCACAGAAACAAATTAAACGGTAAAAGATGTAGAAACCAATTAGGTAAATATGTTGTTTGTAAAAAAAATAATTGTGGCCATTTTTGTCTATTTTTAGCTATGCCACCACTCCTACTGCCACTGTACTTTCATTTTGAGAATATATTGTTTGTATTTAAGAGACATGATTGGTTGGTAAGTAAAGCTGATTCTATTTTCATTTTGTGAATATATTGTTTGTATTTAAGAGACGTGATTGGTTGGTAAGTAAAGCTGATTCTACTTTCATTTTGAACATATTTAAATGTAAAGTTATATTTTGTCGTTACTTGGTGAAATTAAGTTGTATTGTGTCGTAACTTGGTCAAAGGAGGTAACTTTGTAATGTAGTGAGTTAATGCCCTTGCATATCTCGGTAAAGAGAGGTGTATTACTTATCTACATAAGTTGTCTTTAACATACAAACATATGGGATCAAACTTGTCAGTGGCTTCCAGCAGGTCAGTTGTTATTTTCTCCCGAAACTTTGGTTTCCTCACCAATAAAACTGACTGCCCTGACAGATATAACTGAAATATCGTAGAAAGTGATGTAAAACTTCTGTAAATACAATTATGTACACAAATAACATCATATTGACAAAGATTCTCAGATGTAGCATTGTTCTGCTCATTCCACACACATTTTAGGATTATGCTCACTGTTCAAGATCCTACTGTGACTGCGATATGAGTGTTGTTCCTTTACTTGATTTTGTGTCTAAAGTGTAATGTTCGATAGTCTCTCATGTTCATATACATCTATACAGTCCTCACTATGAGCACCGGTCCTCCTGTCCAAGACCAGTAAAACTTTGTTCGGACCAGTAAATTGTTCATTTTTTATTTAGAACTACAGTCAAACTTGCTGTAACGGTCACCTTTGTATAGTGGTCACCTGCTCATAACGGTCACTTTTGTGCTCTCCCAGTGCGTTTTACTATATATTTTAATTCGATATAGCGGTCACCTGTTCAATGTGGTCAAAGGTCATCATTTACTAGTAATGTTCAGCCTAAAACCTTTGTATAACGATAAATTTATTTTCAAAAATAAAAGCGTAAGTGACTTCGGAAGATCAGTAGTTTTCTCAAATGTACTAAAAATTCCGAGGTGTTACAAGTGTTACAAAATTCTGTATATTGATTAGCTTAATTAACTAAATAAACAAACTTTATACATTTTAATAGAAAATTACTTAAAGGACAGTTTATACCCAGGGGTTATTTGAGATTTTTATTCATTATAATCAAATTAGAAATTAAGTCGCCAAAAATATGGAAAACATCGTATTCTGTATCTAGTGCATCATGTAAAAATCATCAACATCCGTAACTATGAAAACCATGAAATAAGACAAAAAGAGGAAAGCAATGGTGGGAAAAGTTGCCGGGTTGTGGTCGAGGAGATGGGTGATGGTCGTACCTAGATAATGAGCATTCTTAAAAGAAAACGTGAGATTCTCGACGATTTTGAAAATAATGTTCCCTGTTTGAGGAAACATCAATGTCGTGTTACTGGAAATTAAAACATTAACAAATTATGCTGGGATTGGTTTCAGGATTTTGTTTATTAAACATCTTTCTTTACTTATTTGTATGTTTTATTCAAATCATATCATATTGTGATAATTTCATCAACAATAAATGTAAACAAGAGTAACTTTAGGACAGGAATACAATATTGAATAACATGTAATTTTTTTTATTTATTTGCAACTAATGTAGCATATTTCGTCGAATAATCAAATCCCTTCATATAAAGGTCACCTGTATATAGTGGTCATTTTGTCAATCTCCTCAAAGTGACCACTATAGACATGTTTGACTGTATATAAAAATAAATTCAAGAATTTGATTCAGACCAGTAAATTCAAATTTTCATTTCGAGGACAATATGTATGCAGTAGTCCCCCTCTTTAGGCCACACCTTCTGCAGTGAAAAACTGACCTTATAAGAGGGGTGGTCTCTCATGAAGAGGACAATTCAGTAGTATTTTACTTGATGGGAGTGGCATTTTAAGAGGAGAACTAATAAATAATCTTTCTTACTAATCTGATCTTTATTTTTAGATTTAATACCTGTACATGTATATTTATTATTTATAGTCTTTTTTTTGTTTGTTCTATTTTTAGGATCTATTCATGACAGTAACATTCTTTTTCCGTCATTTCTATTTATACACACAGTTCTTTGGTGGATGGGGAGCGTTTGGATTTTACATGTTTGTCAGGTAATTAGATGTATAGAATATTCCATGTATTGACATTGATTATTTGATTTCACCACACAAGTCATAAGTTTGATTGATCATTGATTTATTGGGAAGCTGGTTTAAAATGCATTACCCTGCATCTAGTGCATGCATTGACTTTTAAAAGGAGACAGTTGTAAAGTTATACACTCCTTGAGGTCTAAATTAAATAATTGTTGGTTTGTTTTTGTTTCGTTTTTTGTCATTAAACCATAATACTGTACAATTTTTTTCTCTCTTCAGGTTTATAGAAAGTCACTGGTTTGTTTGGGTCACACAAATGAGTCATATACCAATGAAAGTTGATATAGACAAGAAAGATGATTGGTTCACATCACAATTAAATTCTACGTGTAACGTAGACCAAGGAATCTTCAACGACTGGTTCACAGGACATCTGAACTTTCAGATTGAACATCAGTGAGTTGATTGTTTGTTATGATTTAATTTGGAATTTATGGAATTTAATAATAAGAAAAAAAGTATATAAAATAATGAAATATAGGTTATTTTCTCAGACTTGGATGATTTGACAAAATATATCCTGTTTGATTTTATAATTGAATTGCATTTTTCTCTTGCAGAAGTTTAATTTTTTTTTTTTTTTTTTTTTTTTTATAAATCTTTTCAATTTAATACCATATTTTGTTAAAATGTGAAGAAATGACATAAATATGAACAGGGCCAAATGTCAGTTTTATATTTGTTATATGTTTACATAATAGATGGTATAATTTCTCAAATTTTGTTCTCTCAAAAAAACAAACTTGTATTAAAACCATATATATCTTAGACCAAGCAAAAAAATATGTGTGTTTTTACGGTCACCCGAACGACCCTATTTTTCAGCCGCCGACCCTAACCTTTTTTATCAGCAATTATTCGACTCTAATTTTTGCTAGCGACCCTATCAATTTTTACACAGAATTCGGATAACCATTTTTGTTGTTTAATCAGTAGCAATGTTTTATTTATTCAACCGCTAGCTTTTTGTCAAAATTGAGAGCAAAGAAGGTAGAAAAACTGCATAACTCGTCATAATACAGCTTCAACAAAGTTAATGACGGCTTACTGGAAATTTCGGAAATGAAATACGACTATTTCCGGTGTTGCCGATAATAAAAAAAAATAAAAAATAAATAATGCCGACCGACCCTAGATTTTTTTGACATGTGACCGTAAACACACATATTTTTTTGTTTGTCCTTATTTAGTATACACGACACGTTTCTGGAATAACTTTCATCAGATCAGGCACTCTAGATCTCATAGACAAAAGATTGGTAAAGGTTAACAATATTTAAAAAAATTTGGGAGCAAGGTAACCAAAGGGCCTAAACAGGGTAGCCAAAATTGGCTATGCCTGAGAGAGATTGACATTAGTTTAAAACAAAGGTTCTCCTCCCTCAGTCATAGGTAACATTCAAAATTAACAGATTGAAAAAACTAAGTATTTTTTAAAAATCTTTAGAAGCAAGAAAGCCACACTAAACTGGATAGCCAAGATCAGCATCCATTTTACAATTTGACACAAAAGAATTGATAAATTATGAAGTCAAATTTGTGCATAAAGCTGTATTTTGCATTTATTCAAATATCTTTTTCGAAGCTGACTGAACCGGGGATCAAACCCAAAGTCTTCCTAACACAAGCCAAGAACCCTAACAAAATCTCCCTAACTCAAGCCAAGAACCCTAAGAAAATCTTTCTAGCTCAAGCCAAGAACCCTAACAAAATCTTCCTAACACAAGCCAAGAACCCTAACAAAATCTTCCTAACTCAAGCCAAGAACCCTAACAAAATCTTCCTAACACAAGCCAAGAACCCTAACAAAATCTTCCTTTAACTCAAGCCAAGAACCCTAACAAAATCTTCCTAACACAAGCCAAGAACCCTAACAAAATCTTCCTAACTCAAGCCAAGAACCCTAACAAAATCTTCCTAGCTCAAGCCAAGAACCCTAACAAAATCTTCCTAACTCAAGCCAAGAACCCTAACAAAATCTTCCTAACTCAAGCCAAGAACCCTAACAAAATCTTCCTAGCTCAAGCCAAGAACCCTAACAAAATCTTCCTAACACAAGCCAAGAACCCTAACAAAATCTTCCTTTAACTCAAGCCAAGAACCCTAACAAAATCTTCCTTTAACTCAAGCCAAGAACCCTAACAAAATCTTCCTAACTCAAGCCATGAACCCTAACAAAATCTTCCTTTAGCTCAAGCCAAGAACCCTAACAAAATCTTCCTAACACAAGCCAATAACCCTAACAAAATCTTCCTAACTCAAGCCAAGAACCCTAACAAAATCTTCCTAACTCAAGCCAAGAACCCTAACAAAATCTTCCTTTAACTCAAGCCAAGAACCCTAACAAAATCTTCCTAACACAAGCCAATAACCCTAACAAAATCTTCCTAACTCAAGCCAAGAACCCTAACAAAATCTTCCTAACTCAAGCCAAGAACCCTAACAAAATCTTCCTAGCTCAAGCCAAGAACCCTAACAAAATCTTCCTAACACAAGCCAAGAACCCTAACAAAATCTTCCTTTAACTCGAGCCAAGAACCCTAACAAAATCTGCCTAACACAAGCCAAGAACCCTAACAAAATCTTCCTAACTCACGCCAAGAACCATTTTGATGGTAATTTTAGCAGTATTTTGATTTATTCCAGTTCAGTTTTGACATCTTTCACTGTTTATGACGTTTCTTATTTCAGTTTGTTCCCTACAATGCCTAGACATAATCTACACAAGGTGGCGCCACTGGTGAAATCTCTATGTAAAAAGCATAATATTGACTATGTTTGTCTTCCACTATTTGGAGCCTTTGCCCATATTATAAGGTAAGTAGAGTTGTCTGCCTTTAATTTTGTTTGTTTGTAGGATTCTTTCCCGACATGCTATAAAACTGAAAAAAGTTTAAAACTGACGTATGGAATTTTAATATCAGGACTTCCAGTCATAAAAATTTTGATTTGTACTTGTACAAGACAATAGAACGCTGCATCAAATAATTACTGGGCCTTTGTGGTCGTATGGTAGTTGGATTTAATACTACCTATGCAATCAGTGACTATCACCACCAAAGTTGTGAGATCAAATCTTGTTCATGGCGAAGTGTACTCGATACAACATTATGTAATAAACTTTGTCAGTGGTTTCCTCCACCAATAAAACTGAACACCATGATATAGCTCAAATATGTTGAAGGTGGTGTTAAACACCATACCCATAATCATAATCAAATAATTACTAGATCTAATTGGGCAATTTTATAGTATAGTATTTTATAGTATTTGTATTCAAAAGTTTTATGACTGTGATACCTGAATTTTTGTTACCTTACTTTAGAACTTACTCATGCACATCTTTTTAGTACAGATGATGTTACAATAAAGAAAAAACAATCTTTAAAAAATGTATTCTAAGAAGCATGATTTAAACACAATAATATACATCAAGTTAAGACTGTTTTATTACAATATGACTTGAAAAAAAACACAAATTATTTATTTTTAGCTAGTACAGTGAAGCCTGTCTAAACCGAACCACCTTTGGACCAACTTTTGTGTTCAGAATAGACAGGTGTTTGGTTTATACAGGTTAAATTAACAAAGATTTCTTAACATTTGGACTGATAAAAAGTTCGGTTTATACAGGATTTTGGTTTATTCAGTGTTGGGTTTATACAGGTATCACTGTATGTTATAATCTGAAATTTGAAATCCCCCAAAAATTATATCAACAAAATCGGGGAAATAGATATCCTTGAATATTGCAAGTAACGATACGATTAATTACATTAATTGCTTTTAAAGGGGTGGAACAACCTTTTTGGGAGATATTGGGATTTAACCTTTAATTTCGAGGAAATTAAGGAGATGAATCTATGTTCAGGATTTGGGATATAATTATTTTATGTTCAGGATTTGGGATATAATTCTAATATGTTCAGGATTTGGGATATAATTCTATTATGTTCAGGATTTGGGATATAATTATTTTATGTTCAGGATTTGGGATATAATTCTAATATGTTCAGGATTTGGGATATAATTCTATTATGTTCAGGATTTGGGATATAATTATTTTATGTTCAGGATTTGGGATATAATTATTTTATGTTCAGGATTTGGGATATAATTCTATTATGTTCAGGATGTGGGATATAATTCTTTTATGTTCAGGATTTGGGATATAATTCTATTATGTTCAGGATTTGGGATATAATTCTATTATGTTCAGGATTTGGGATATAATTCTATTATGTTCAGGATTTGAGATATAATTCTTTTATGTTCAGGATTTGGGATATAATTCTATTATGTTCAGGATTTGGGATATAATTCTAATATGTTCAGGATTTGGGATATAATTCTATTATGTTCAGGATGTGGGATATAATTCTTTTATGTTCAGGATTTGGGATATAATTCTATTATGTTCAGGATTTGGGATATAATTCAATTATGTTCAGGATTTGGGATATAATTCTTTTATGTTCAGGATTTGGGATATAATTCTATTATGTTCAGGATTTGGGATATAATTCTTTTATGTTCAGGATGTGGGATATAATTCTTTTATGTTCAGGATTTGGGATATAATTTTTTTATGTTCAGGATTCAGCAAACAGCACTTTTGACAATATTGGGGATGGGAACTGCTATCATGCTGATGAAAGGGGGGGGGGGGGGGGGGGGCTAGGAGATATACATAATGTTACATAAACGAGTTTTGTCTTTTTTTTAACAGTGCATTGAAGAAATCAGGAGACCTGTGGTATGACGCCTATTACAATGGATAAAGATAGAAAAGAAACATTAAATCTATAATATAATTTATTTTTATCTATTTAAAAAGATTTAATATTTTTATTTAAATACCAATTCTTAGTTATATTTTTTATTATTTAAGAATACTCTTGCATCTAACTTTTGAGTAGTATTTCCGAACTAGTACTCAAAATCGTCAAACCAGAAGGCTGTATTTATTGGATATGATGATCTGATTGGATGTTAGAGGAGTGAGTACAAAAAATCATCCTATAAGAATGCTGTATTGATTGGATATGATGTTCTGATACGATGTTTTTCAAGTATGAGCACATAATTCATACTCGAAAGTTTAATGATCATAAGGCCAGATTCTAAAATTTTAATTTATTGCTCAACTATTGAGTAGTCCTATAGTATAACATTGTCCTTCAGGTTCGCCCTGTAATAATAATTTTATGCTCTAGCATTTTTTTACTGTAGTAGTTTCATTAAAAAAAATAACAAGACATAATTACAATGTATTTTTTTCCTTTGTTAATGCTGATTAATTAAGATAAATAATGGCAACTGTTTGTTCTTTGTAAATCAATTGCCAAGGTTATGATTCACCTCTTAGCCAAGGGTTACAATCCACCTACCCTCATCTTCTTCTTTGGCCATGTGAAATGTCATTTTGTGATTATTGTGCACTGGCATCAGCTGGAGTTTGTAATTTATGACCCCTAAATAATATCTTTTTCAGCCAATAGGCACAAAACATTCATTTCACCTCATGCTAAAATATGTACACAGTTAACTAAGAACACTAAATGTGTCCCCAAATATTATTTTGTGTTTTTCTGTCAATCACACGTCACACACATGACAAAGCATAATTGCTTCCTTATCATATACTTACATTTTTCCTACATGTTTTTGTAATACACAGTCTGATTGGTTGCAGCTATTACTAGCTGCATGCATTAACGGTGTAACCATGAAATCCGGCTACTATTGCCAAGGATGACGAAGCGGGGAGGTTGATAACCCTTGGCAGGGAAAGTTGTTGTCAATTATTGCATAGTTTGAATTTTGTCCTAGTTCCTGAACAATTTTAACATTTACAATTTTAGCAAATTCGGAAATTTTGCAAATATCTTTTTAAAATCATTTTAAAATCAACTTTAATGTGCAATTTAGATAATAGACAAGTGTTATATTGAAATATTTATTTTAACTGTGTTTCAGGGAATGATTTATCATTTTTTTACACTTAGTATATTTTTGTATATTTATTTTGTTATATATTTATTTTTTAGTGACCTGCTTAAAAAAAAATTAAGGTCACATAAAACAAGTTATTGCTTAATAGAGGTATTAAGCAATAACTTGTTTTATGTGACCTTAATTTTTTTTTCTTTCAATATAGGATTAAGTGCTTCTTTTCAGGAGTTCATGCATGTGTACACGGTGCTGATGCACTCATAAACTGAATAAACGTCCCAAGGACGTTTATGTCACATAAGACAGTTTTGACTGTAATCTCTGTTTCTATCATTTTCTATTAGATTTTAGAACTGTTTCAACAGTGTTGTATGTTTTGCTTTTCGTTGCATTACCCGGTCTGGGTTTCACAACCTTCAATTAAATTTATGCATCAATTACAACTTAATTGACACTTAAATTTACTTGAAATGTACATGAAATTAAATTTATTCTTAAGGTTTAATTGAGACTTACATTTACTTGAAATGTACATGAAATTTATTTACACTAAAGGTTTAATTGAGACTTACATTTAATTGATGTTTGTGCAACCCAGTCCTTTTTTATACGCCCGTCTCGAGATAGGGCCGTATTATGTGATTGGATATGGCGGGCGGCGGGTGTCCACACAGGTTTCCGCACGATAACATTAGTTCTGTATATCGGATCTTTACCAAGCTTGGCCACATGATTCCCCTGTGGAAGGGGAAGAACCCTATTTATGTTGGGATCATTAGGTCAAAGGTCAAGGTCACCGTTACTATAAATATAATTTTTGACAACAGGATCGTTTCCGAACGATAACTTTAGTTCTGTATATTGGATCTTTACCAAACTTGGCCACATGATTCCTCTGTGGAATGGGAAGAACCCTATTTATTTTGGGGTCATTAGGTCAAAGGTCAAGGTCACCGTTCCTATAAATATAATTTTTGACAACAGGATTGTTTCCGCACGATAACTTTAGTTCTGTATATTAGATCTTTACCAAACTTGGCCACATGATTCCACTGTGGAAGGGGAAAAACCCTATTAAGTTTGGGATCATTAGGTCAAAGGTCAAGATCACCATTACTATAAATATAATTGTTGACAACAGGATCGTTTCCTCACGATAACTTTAGTTCTGTATATTGGATCTTTACCAAACTTTGCCACATGATTCCCCTGTGGAAGGGGAAGAACCCTATTTATTTTGGGGTCGTTACCATTATACCGTTTGATGATTTATATAGACGGGCGTATTTTGTGATGCACACATTTCTTGTTGCCATAATAATGTATTTGCTTAGGTAGTGCCAAAACTGTGCTTTTAGGGTAATTTATTTGTTGAAGACTTTTTATTAAAACTGTTTCATAGTTAATGTTATTAGATGTACAGTCAAGCCTGCTTTAGTGACCACCTCTGTTAAGCAATAACTTGTATTATATGACCTTAGTTTTAATTTCCGTTCACAGTGCAGAGGGGTTTGTGGTGTTGTGTGTGGTTGTTCTCTTGGTGAACTACTTACACCACAAGAAACCTTTCAGACCTATTTATATATTCAAACACGTGCTTAAAAATAATTTCAATCAATTAAGTTCAACATCATTTACAGTAAAACCTCTATATCTGAAAATTTTAATATGTTATTTTCTTAAATATAGTTCAAAGTAAAAAGTAATTTCAAGCAAAAAATAAGAAAATTAGAAATCGGTTTAAAGTAGTTGTAGACTTAATATTGCCTTTATAACTTCATTTCTCTAATACAGTATAATCTGTCTAAACTGAACCCCTTTGGGACTGACAAATTTGTTTCAGTTTAGACAGGTATTTGGTTGACACAGGTTCAAATTACATAGACGTTTAGTAGATGGAACTTAAAAATCTCTGGTTTAGGCAGGTTTTCAGTTTACTCAGGGTTCGGTTTAAACAGGTTTCACTGAATTAAGAAGTAAAATTATTTGGTGTGAAATTTGAAATCCTGGATGGTAAGAAATGTATGATATTTTTTAATCATTTAGTTAATGAGATACCTACGCACATGTACATTCCTTATACAGTCAAACCTGTCTTATGTGACCTTCCAAGGGAACAGTGAAATATGGCCACATAAGACAGGTGGTCGCTAATTGTTTTGCGATATATTTTGATTTACTGTGAAAGTAGTTGTATTCATTGGTACCAATTTTCGTGGTTTCTACAAAATGAAGTGATCCCTGTGTTCTTGAATTCGAGGGTTCGAACACTACAGACAACAATCAATTGGAAAATTGTATTTTACTTGATTTTAATTTTCATGGTTTAAATGAACCACGAAATCCACGAAAATTAGAACCCCTCGATTAATGATGATTTCACAATAACTAAATGGCATAGAAAATAAACAGTTACCATCAAGCTACATGTTAATGGCTGGGATAACCAGCTATAGTAATATTTTATGAAAAGGTGGAAGTGTTAGGAACTATATTTTTTATATAAGACGACGATGTAGATATTTTTTTCTGTTATGATTGAATTTTATAAATGTGGGTTAATTGAAATGTTTTGCATCAAATTGTTTATGCTACAATTAAAATCTATAATTTATTTTTTTTATAATTACACCTTATATAAAAATACTTTGTTTTGATTGGTCCATTACAGGTGTATTTAAAGCAAATTTCACGTTTATCTAGCAGCCAGAGTGAATTTGCAACGATTTTGGTGCTCCGGGGTATTTGCCAAAAAAATTGCCATATTTACACTCTGCAGACTCAGGAAATTTAGCCGTCTCTCGCATGGTAATTTTTGCAAATACCGCTACCGACCGTGATATATCTGTACAGTATTGCATGTAATTGTCAAGGTTCTTGATAATAGATCTTCATCTGCATCGACTGCATCTGTTATTGCATGTACAATGTCAAGGTGTTTATTTAAAATTGTGCACCATTTATTTATGTCTTAATATTTTCCTCTGGAAATAGAGGACCCTTGCAAATTGATATAATTTGTGTTCAATCCTATTGTTATAATATTTAGCAATAAAATATGTTTAATGTAATATTTTCCTCTATCAGCGGAATTCAAGAAATCAAAAAATACAGTGAATAGTCATATATGTCAAAAATTATAAATATCAAAACAAAAATGACAATGAACACATCAACTTATAAAGTAAACGACAACCCAGATGTGCAAATTAAACAGGTAAACAGGTATGTATTTTTCTCTTTCCATTGATGAAGGCAGACAATTTAGGCCATTCTTACTTTATTTATGTATTCATAGTTTTTACCTTTTACCCGTTACTTCGCAAATAAAATTTACAGAGTTTTTATGTTGCATATTTTTGTCCCATCTCTTATTTGATAAAACACTAAAAAAAATCACATAAGATCTTAAATTGGAAAGGTGATCAAGATTGTTTTGTTTGTTATAAGTTACTGACAAAT
This sequence comes from Bathymodiolus septemdierum, assembly GCA_963383655.1. Taxonomy (NCBI): domain Eukaryota; kingdom Metazoa; phylum Mollusca; class Bivalvia; order Mytilida; family Modiolidae; genus Bathymodiolus; species Bathymodiolus septemdierum. Next base: position 26,157,234 of record OY726531.1, on the reverse strand, counting down.
GTACACAGTTTAACCTGACTCACTCTACAATAATGACAGAACATATTATCTTTTTAAAATGTTAAATAAAAGTGCTTTCTGGCTGCCATATAATCAGTCTGGTAAGATTACATTAGAGAAACAATGACGAATGGACCATTACTGTATGTTAGAGGTATCAATTTTGCCTCTGTCTCCATGATTTTGTCTATTAGATATTTTAACTGTTCGGACAGTGTGGTATATTTTTTTTTATTTTTCTTTGTTTCCTTGTTAATGTAGAGATATATATTATTTTTGTTAGATGTGTTTGACATGGATGGTATTTTGATATTAATCTATTTTTAGAAGAATAAAATCCATTTTACAGTCATGTACTTGCAATATACAGTATTCCCCCTCTTAAAAGGTCATGACCTGTGAAATGAAGAAGTGACCTTACAAGAGGAGTGACCTCTCTTTAAAGGACATTTTAGTAGTATTTTATTATCTCAGTGCATCTGAAATCTGACCTTATAATATAAAAGTCTTTAGGAGCACAAATAAATCTATAAATATAAACTTTCAATTTAACCTGTATTAACCACTCGCCTGTCTGTCCTGGTCATAAAAGTAGGTCAGATGGAGGTTTGGTTGTCACGGTTTTCACAGTAATATGTACCATTACAATCTTGTTTTTGTCTTTTTTTGTGTCTCATTTTTAGTTAATTTAGATCTATATTATGGTTTTTTTGTACTAATTCTCTGTAATAATTATTTTACTCTTCTTTATAGGGGCAGTCGTGGTCATGATTGTATGGTAGTTGGATTAACAACTACCTGTGCAATCAGTGCCTATCACCACTAAAGTTGTGAGTTTGAATCCCCCACATGACGAGGTGTACTCGATACAACTGTAGGTGATAAAGTTTGTCAGTGACTTGCGACAGGTCGATGGATTTTTCCGGGTACTCCTCATTCCTCCACCAAGAAAACGGACCACCACAATATAACAGAAATTTTGTTGAAAGTGGTGTTAAGCACCATAACCTTAACCCTTAAAAAAAAAAAAACAATTAAAGGTAAGTTCTTATTATGCCCTTAACTTATGAATTAAAGGTGTATTCCCAATATCATTACTTTTCTTGCACATCCAATCTACAACTGATCGTGTAAGTAGCTATTATGAACTCTGTCCTTGAGATGAAATATAATTTCCATCATAGCATGCTAGCTAGTGTCTTCCGACTGGAACAAATACATTTTGTATTGTGAAAAGACCAGTTTTTCTTTGTCCCAAAGGCGACCTCTTAATACAGGTTGACTATAGGGGAATATATTAGTGTGGAAAGATTTTTTACCTGTGAATGTAGATATGATTGATTGATTGATTTTTGGTGTTCAACACAACTTTCAGCAATATTTCGGCTATATAATGGCGACTAGTTTTAGTGATGGAAGAAGCCAGAGTACCTGGAGAGAACCACCGATCATGGGCAAGCAACTGGTAAACTTTATTACTTGCGGCTACGAGTCGAGAGTGTAGATATGCATAGAAGAAAACTTGTAATGTATTGTTATGCCTGTCAGTATAACCAGGTGACTTTTGGCCTGTGAGTGTAGATATGTTATAGAAGAAAACTTGCTATGTTTGTCAGTATAACCAGATGACTTTTGACCTGTGAGTGTAGATATGTTATAGAAAAAAACTTGCTATACTTCTCAGTATAACCAGGTGCCTTTCAAATCTTGTTTTATTGTCATGTTTTATTTAAAATTGTTTATATTTACAAAGTTATGATTTTCTTTCATAATAAAAGCAATTTTTTTCTTGAATTTATGTGTTATCTTTATCATTGTCATTTCTTAATTTGTATATTGAAATGTCTGTTCCAATCCTGGAGGGGCCTCCATGATCATGATCGTATTATGGTTGGATTCACAGCTACATGTACCTGTTAAATCAGTGTCTATCACCACTAAAGTTGTGGGTTCGAACCCCATTCCTGGCGAGGTGTACTCGATGCAACATTATGTGATAAAGTTTGTCAGTGACTTGCGATAGGTCGGTGGTTTTCTCCTAGTCCTCCAGTTTCCTCCACCAATAAAACGGACTGTCACGATATAACTGAAATATTGTTGAAAGTGCCATTAAATACCATAAACCTAACCAAACCATCAAATCCAGGAGAGTTACTGTTAATGTTTTGACATTTTCGTCATGGGGTCACATGACCTTATCTGTATTGGTTGGCAACAGAGCCAATTTTCTAGTGATCTGTTATTGAGATTCAACTTAAACTTGTTACGATTTCTATATTTAACATAATAATTATAAAAATTATTTCTGAAATAAAAATAAAATATTAGAATAGCACTTCATCACGGTATGATTTCGTTGAATATTTTATCTTTTTGGATGGAAATATGTCCAGCTTCCATATGTCATAAAAGTTTTATCATTTTCAACTTCTTCAGAACCACTGCATGCTCAGCCACTTGACTTACTACAATTGTTCCTCTAGGTTCCTGAAGCAGTGTTGTATCTTGTTGAAGCTATTAGAAATCCAAGATGACATCCCATTTCCTCTGATGAGCTGAGACAATTTCAACTTTTTCTCCAGAACTACTGCATGTGAAGTCGGCAGAGGGACCAGAAATGTTCCTGTAAAGTCCACAAGAAGTGTCGTTGTTTTCAGAGCGATTCGAAATCCAACATGGCTGAATTTTTTTTTAAACCTTTTTCCCCACTGCTACTTCATTTGAAGTCTCCAGACTTGTCATAGTGTTGTGAAGAAATGTTGTTATTTCCTAGAGTTATTGGAAATCCAAGATGGCCACCTTGACCTCTGATTAGCCAATACATGTTTTACTTCTGTTCCAGAAAAAAATGCATGCTATGGCTCTAGACATTCCTGAAGTGTTAGGATAAACTATAAATATATTTACATATGATGTTTTTTCTATGATTTTAACATGAACTTGAGTAAATAAGGGTAATAACAAAATTAACGAACTCCAAACAATCTTACAAAGGGAAAGTCAAAACTCATAAGTATATATATATAAACAGACAAAGTCAGTCAACAACCGGAAAACTGAAAACCGTAATGACCCTGACTTGGTACGGGCATTTCTAAAGAAATGGTGGGTTGAATCAGATTTTAAAGCGCCAAACCTCCCACTTGCATTACGGCTCAAAGGTTCCGGCTGTCACTATAACAGTATGTATAACAATAACTGGAACAAAATAGGTAAAATAGTTGTCAAAGCAGTACCAAATTCAGTGAAGTAAATGTCAAAAACAATTTTACGTCACACATTGATAAAAAAAAATATGTTTGACATTTTTGTTGACTTCCTTAACTTTATATATTTTCACTATCTGAAAATGCATCGTTTATTATCGTCTCTGCAGAGACGGAATATATTTCGACAAGATCTTGGTATCGGAATATAAACTTTTTAAGAGGTCGAATAAGGCGAATCTTTTAATAGCCCTGGTCCAGTAGCCTGTTTCTCAGATGAAGATGACGTTTCAGGAAATCAGAATAATTGCTACTGGCCCTTGCATAACGAATCAATTGCGAGATGTAAACACCATATGGAGGAGAAGCTGGTATATTGCTGCACATATTTGGAAAATTTATGATTTTAAAATTGAAGTCGTCCCGTTTATCATAAATTTTAGTACTGAGTTGACCACTGTCGTCAAATTTGAGGTATAAGTCCAAAAATGATGCGGATGAAGCTGTATCTGTGGTCTCTTTAACTTCCAGCTCTGGAGGATATTTCAATGGAAGAAATTCTGCAAATCTAGAATTATTGATAGATAAAACGTCATCAATATACCTGTATGTGAAATTAAAGGCTCTAGCCTCATGAATCTTCTTATCTTTTACAAGCTTTTGAAGAAAATCCGACTCATATGAGTATAAAAATAAATTGGCTAAAAGAGGGGCACAATTTGTACCCATTGGTATGCCGACGACTTGCTGAAAAGAAAGGATATGGATGTAAATGAAGATTAGAGGCTATGTCTGTCTAACTCTATATGTAGAAACAAATTAAAGTATTAAATCGATAATTAATGTTATTTTTGTGTATTATTTTGCAACAATGTAACTTCAATCATAGATTAGTAAACCATGCATCTATTGTTAATTATGTGGCAGAGGAAGGTTAACTATAATTTTTGGAGTTTAACTTTTACAAACAAAACAGTAAATACTCGATAATTTCGAACAGTATCTAATAATAATATCTATTTTTTAATAATTTAATTTGATTTGAATATTTCAATCTGATTGGCTAATCCGCCTGGAGAAAATTTTGGTTATACTCGATAACCTGGGTTGGTATTGTGACGTCACTAACGTGTTCATCCGCCAACGACAAATTCAGATAGTCACATGAAATAATCGTAATTAAGATTGAGGAACCATTAAATTTTGTTGTAAAAATTAAATTATAAGGAATATCGTTATTTAACACCTTTGACTAGACCGTGATTCATATTTTCTTATATATGAAAAAATCGGTAATATATATATATACAATGTATATATATTAATAATAATCGAGTGAAAAAAATTGTCTGACTGCGTGAGTAAAAAAATATACCCTCTTAAACTGAAATGGTCGGTCCCTAGTAAAATAAATAATACCACGACTTTTAATAAACACACGTTCTTTATATGTCAGGAATACAATCGTAGCATGGATGCGTTCTTTTCCTTTGATATTTTTTATGGTTTATTTACCAGAATGTAAGCAATAGCTAAGTACTATGAAATAATACAAGGAGATACGAGATATTACACTCTTTAAATCTGGGCTGTAGTTTTATAACTCTCAGAGAGCCGTGCAATAATCAACAAACTAGATGTGTTTTTGCATGGATCTATGCTACAAATTATTTATACCATGGTTTTCCCGAGTGAAACATTTTAAACTCGAAAAACCGTGGTATTAATATTACATCATTCTGCCTATGTGTAAATAAGGGTAATAACAAAATTACCGAGAACTCCCGAACAATCTTACAAAGGGAAAGTCAAAACTCGTAAGTATATAAACAGACAAAATCAGTCAACAACCGGAAAACTGTGAAAACCGTAATGACCCTGACTTGGTACAGACATTTATAAAGAAATGGTGGTTTGAATCAGATTTTAAAGCGCCAAACCTCCCGCTTTCATTACGGCTCAAAGGTTCCGGCTGTCACTATAACAGTATTTATAAGCCTATGTGTAAGCTACATCAGATCATTCTGGCTATGTGTAAGTTAGTTGTAAAATCTGCACACGTGGAGATCGTCCAATGATTTTATCGTTTTTCTCTTTTGTTAGTTATTGATTCTACCATCTAATGTTATATCTATTGTAAGACACTCACAGATTTTGTCAATTCTCTGTAACATGTGTTACACTGATCTACCACTAATCGATTAGTCTTGTCTAATATTTTATTTTTTTAAATAAAATCCCCACCGGAAAATACAGTACTTAATATATAAAAATGTGGTTGTGTGTCTTAATTTTAGGGTGTTGTTTTCAAAATGTCTTTTCGGAACTTTTCACGACATATGTAAATTTTGAGAAGTATTACCAAATGGAAGAAGAACTTATTGCACTCACGGATTTAATAGTTCAGCAAGAGAAAATAACCCACGGTGAAGATATTCACGGCATTCTAAATATAACACAGTAAGTACAGTAATCTTGAAATACAAACGTACATTGTAGATATCTAAATTATAAAAATAAAAACGTAGATTTCAATTCTAGTGCGCACGATACGTTCTTGGGATAACCCACATCAGGTACGCTCAAAGTCCAAAGATTGGTTTTGTTTTGTTTATGGTGTTTAACGCCACTTTTAACAATATTTCAGTTATATTGTGGAGGTCAGTTTGATTGGAAAGATTGGAAAGCCAAATATTGTAACAAATTTTGGGAGTAAAAACTATTACTCGGTTAAGGTCAACTATGCCTGAGGCTGAGGGAGGAGAACCTTAGTTTTAATAATAATTACAGAAATAAATAACCAAAAGAAGAAACTCCTGGTTTCTTGTTATGAAATGTACATTCCATTCTAAAATGCCAATCCTGTCCATATTTTTATCACTTAAGGTGAACATATTTCCAAAATAATTAAATTAAATTTCTACTATTATATTGGAATATCTTAGTTTACTCGTATTAGTAGATGCGAAATCAGGGGCGGATCCAGGGGTCATAAGAAAGCAATAATGACTGCAAGGATTTCAAATACGGTCTTTAGCATTATTATTTTTGAGAGCCATACTTGAATATAAAGACAATTTGTGAGGGAGTGATTGTTGTTTTAACACCTAGTGAGCAATGTTCAGCCATATCATGGCGAGAATATATGACATGTTGATGAGATGATCATATACGATTGTACTATACTAACAGGCAAGTTGAAATCTCATATTAGTAAATCACTGAAATAACAGTACAGTGGTAGATATTTCGCTGCAATCGAACATGTTATCCTAATTCCGCGCCGACCAGGTTATATCGAGTACACCTCACCATGAGCGGGATTCGAACTCCCCACATTAGTGGTGATAGGAACTTATTGTATATTGCATAGTTAGTTGTAAATCCAACTACCATATGATCATGCCCTCCCCACTTAGATATATATATATATACGAAAAACATATTGTATATGTCATATATATACTAATAATGTACTAATAAATTTAGATAATTACATATCTATAAATATCTGATTACAGATTGATCGATGAGGCAAAAGAAATACACAATATATACGTTGATGAACCAGAGTTATATCTCTCCCACCCAATCAATACCTTCCATCTGTCTAAACGTCTGGCATGGCAATGGAAAGGTGTTGTAACACAGATCATGGAGACAGACACTTGTGTAAAAGGTAAACAGGGTACAGGGTAAGCTTGGGATCGAAACCAATTTGAAAAGTTGTATGACCACAGTATTTGTCTTCATGTGTTTACTAAAGCGCGAGCATCCTTCTAGTATAAAGGAGTGAGTGAGTGATTGTTGTTTATCGCCAATCAGCAATCTTTCAGCTATATCATGGCGAGAACCAGATAACTACAATGAAATGACGATGAGGTCCGCTTTGTACTTACAATCATGACTAGTTGCTGACTGACTGTTGTCTCAGACTGTATTTTGCTTTGTATGTAATCAGCAATAGTGGTAGTAAAAGTGATAAATGATGTGACACGTGACTTTATGACGTATATAATCAGCAACAGTGGTAGTAAAAGTGATAAATGATGTGACACGTGACTTTATGACGTATGTAATCAGCAATAGTGGTAGTAAAAGTGATAAAGGATGTGACACGTGACTTTATGACGTATATAATCAGCAACAGTGGTAGTAAAAGTGATAAATGATGTGACACGTGACTTTATGACGTATGTAATCAGCAATAGTGGTAGTAAAAGTAATAAATGATGTTGCACGTGACTTTATGACGTATATAATCAGCAATAGTGGTAGTAAAAGTAATAAATGATGTGACACGTGACTTTATGACGTATATAATCAGCAACAGTGGTAGTAAAAGTAATAAATGATGTTACACGTGACTTTATGACGTATGTAATCAGCAATAGTGGTAGTAAAAGTAATAAATGATATTACACGTGACTTTATGACGTATATAATCAGCAACAGTGGTAGTAAAAGTGATAAATGATGTGACACGTGACTTTATGACTTATGTAATCAGCAATAGTGGTAGTAAAAGTGATAAATGATATTACACGTGACTTTATGACTTACATGTTGCTATGCTTTATATCGTTTATCACTTCACTGTATAACACATTTGTTGCCATATAATAGCGAACGAAAGATCAGACTGCATGTTTTGGTAATTCATAAGTTCACAGACAACCACCAACATTCACTCAGAGAACAAATAAAAACCTACAAAGCCATGATTACACAGAAACTAAAAATCGAGCAACACGAACCACAAAACACTAGAGATAAGAACGGGTGCTCCGAATGGTAGGTAGTTCCTGTTTCACAATTTTCACCCTTGATGTTACTGTTAAATGATAAGAACATTGTCTGATATGGAAATCGTGTTGGAGACACCACTATGCCTAAATGAATACCTGTTTATTTGATATTTTATTAAAAAATCATTTCAGCTCTGAGATTAAAGATACAGAATATGGATGACAATATACCAAATGATGAACAACTGTCAAAAATAGCTCTCTCTGTTCTGAACCTAGACAAATTCTACAACAAGACGGCTCAAGATCTCATGTTAGGTGATATAGACGATCACTTACCTCATGAACCTTTGACCTTGAGTGACGTTGTATATATCGCTAAAGTTGCATATGATAAAGAACAATTTTATTATACGATCACGTGGTTAAATCACGTGATATCAGAAATGACGAATCTGCAGCTGGAAGCGATCGATGATATTTATAGTAAAGAGACAATTTATAATCTACTGGCGTCTGCCTACTTCAAAGTAAGTAAAAACTTAATCACTAGGATATACTCAGCATTCATATTATAATTCATGAAAATTTACATAAAACAAAGCAACCTGTGCAATAATTGCCTATCATCACTAACATTGTGAGTTCGAATCTCACTCAGTCGAGGTGTACTCGATACAGCATTATGTGATACAATTTGTCAGTGACTTGCAGCAGGTCGGTGGTTTTCTCTGGTTACTCCGGTTTTCTCCACACAAAAAAACTGACCGCCATGATATAACTGAAATATTGTTGAACTTGGCGTTAAAACATCATAACCATAACCCTCATGCATAACACAAATATCAACAAATGGCATGGTGTGAAACATGTTTAATATCACATACCTCGTACATAAGACAAATATCAACAAATGGCATGGTGTGAAACATGTTTAATATCACATACCTCGTACATAAGACAAATATCAACAAATGGCATTGTGTGAAACATGTTTAATATCACATACCTCGTACATAAGACAAATATCAACAAATGGCATGGTGTGAAACATGTTTAATATCACATACCTCGTACATAAGACAAATATCAACAAATGGCATTGTGTGAAACATGTTTAATATCACATACCTCGTACATAAGACAAATATCAACAAATGGCATTGTGTGAAACATGTTTAATATCACATACCTCGTACATAAGACAAATATCAACAAATGGCATTGTGTGAAACATGTTTAATATCACATACCTCCTACATAAGATTTATTTCTTAAATTCGACACAATTTGACAATTAAGTTCAACAATTTATGTCTTTGGTTTTCTCCGGCATTGTTTATTTCCTCATACTGAAGTAATAATATCATTGTCTCCTCCACAGATGAACAACATTGAGAAGGCCATAGAACTCACAGATGAAATTCTCTTATTTGGTGGGTTTATCAGTTTATTAGTTGTATTAAATAGTTTTAGTGTACTTAGTATGCGAATTCCAGAATAAATATTATATTTAGATTTTGTAATTTTAGTGTGCGACTTCCAGAATAAATATTATATTTAGATTTTATAATTTTAGTATGCAAATTCCAGAATAAATATTATATTTAGATTTTATAATTTTAGTGTGCGAATTCCAGAATAAATATTATATTTAGATTTTATAATTTTAGTGTGCGAATTCCAGAAGGAATATTATATTTAGATTTTATAATTTTAGTATGCGAATTCCAGAATAAATATTATATTTAGATTTTATAATTTTAGTGTGCGAATTCCAGAATAATTATATTTAGATTTTATAATTTTAGTGTGCGAATTCCAGAATAAATATTATATTTAGATTTTATAATTTTAGTGTGCGAATTCCCGAATAAATATTATATTTAGATTTTATAATTTATATATATCCATTTAGAATACAAGATAAACAGTCTCAGTCCACAATTTGACCATTTACAAAATCATTTACTTCTATTGTATTAACTCTATATAAACAATTTTTTTTTTTTTAAATCTAAGTCATTGATTAGACAGTCACAAAAGTGTTTATGGGATTCAAACTCTTGTAGTTCACAACCAGTAATCACTCTTATATAGATCTCTTTGGATCATTTGATTACAGCATATTCCAAAACTATCAAGGACAATAATATGTCTGATTTAGCCCATATACCTTGCTGATTGTATTAGTAGTTATCCTATGATGTCTTGTTCATGATCGCATACTAGTTGGAATTGCAACTACCTATTTAATCAGTGCATATCAACACCAGCTTTGTGAGTTCGAATCCCGCTCATGGCAAGGTGTAATAGATACAACATTGTGTAATAACGTTTGTCAGTGACTTGCGGCAGTTCGGTGGTTTTCTCCTGGTATACCGGCTTCCTACACCAATAAAACTGACAGCCATGATATAGCTGAACTATTGTTGAAAGTGGCGTTAAGCACCATAACCCTAATCTTATGTTATAATAGCATTTCTTAATCTAATGTAATCAACATTAGATAGATACATCAATGCAAGTCGAACATGTTCAAGAAGAGTTTTCAGGCCAAATGAAAAATGACAAAAGGACAAACAAATATCTACAAAACATACACATAAAACTAAAGATCGACGAACCCCACTGAAAGCCGGGGATGAACTCAGGTGCTCCGGAAGGGTAAGCAATTCCTGCTCCACAAAGTGGCATTCGTCGTGTTAATCTAGTTACAAACCCGGTGATAAATCAATATTTTTTTGATCCTACAGATCCAGATAATGTGAAGGCTAGTCATAATAAAGTTTGTTGAAAGTGGCGTTCAGCACCATAACCCAAACCCTATGTTATAATATATTATATTAATCTAATGAATCTTCTAAATCTTTTGGTTTTATTCTACAGATCCAGAAAATGAGAAGGCTAGTCGTAATAAAGATTACTATAATAATGTTGATGTAAAGGGAACGCCACTAAAGATGGAGAAATCAGTGTCAAAACTAAAAAGTCTACAACTATATAACTTATTATGTAGTCAACACGTAGAAATGGTAATACAATGCAAATTCTTCCTTTTTACCTCTTTTTTTTCGTTGATCTGCAAGAAAATGTTTGAAGATACCAAAGTCGTCAATTAACTAGTAACCTGTGTAACGAATTTAGTATGCTTAAAAACTGGGATACGATGTTATACTTTGCTAGCATCATTAGACAATTATTATAAGCTGAAGATGATTGAATTTCTACGAAACGCTTGAAGAGACACTAAATGGGTATCCAGAAGCCGTAAATAGAAGGACAGATAATGAAATGGTATAAGAGTAAAGCCAAAAGGACCAAACATGATCTAGCAAACACTATACAGTAAACAACATTAAAGATTTATTAACATGAACCCACTACAACCGGGATTTAACTCGGGTGCAAACAATTTGTTATTATACAAACGTAAATGATCAATCTCTAATACTTATATATTTCAGTACACTGCGTACAATAAACATTAGAGAATACCGAAGGGGCATTAAAAAAGGACAATCGAGAGAAACTGGCAACACATGGTACACAAGACGAAGAAAATCAAAGCAAAAACACAATACAATATGTGTTGAACACCACTATAGGCAAACAAACACACACAACACAACAAAGGACATACGTCCTCCTACAAACAACTGGAGGTAAAGACGAACCGAACATCGTTATTATGCAGAAATTGCAATAATGTTTGTTATTGTCTTTTGACCAATGATGTTATTTTGATGTCTACATGTTTATATATATATGTATATATATATATACGTCTGAAAATTAAACCAAACAGTGTTAGAATTAGATTTTAGAGCTGTCAAATTTTTTGTTCTTCCCTCGACGGGATTTGAACCCACACCATTGATACACTACAGCACCATTCGCTTAGCCTTACGTCCAGCGCCCTAGACCACTCGACCACATCCACTCCCTATATTAAGGATCACTGTCGTTTCTAATATGGTTAATTGGTTATGTGAAATAGAAGTTTACGACCGTCGGAAGTGACAGGTATTCTGTTTGATTAAAATTTAACAAAGCTAAATTGATGCACTATTAAACAACATCAAGGACAAGATATGTGGAACATAGTGTTTAACCACCTATCATGACCTTTGTGCATATTTTTAGACAATTTGGTAAATAATGTCGTTAATATAGAGTGAGTGATTGTTGTGTAGCTCAAACTCAGCAATTTTTCAGTTATATCATGGCAAGAACAAGTTGATATTCAATGAGATGATGACAATTGTTCAGTTATATCATGGCAAGAACAAGATGATATTCAATGAAATGATGACAATTTTTCAGTTATATCATGGCAAGAACAAGTTGATATTCAATGAAATGATGACAATTTTTCAGTTATATCATGGCAAGAACAAGTTGATATTCAATGAAATGATGATAATTTTTCAGTTATACCATGGCAAGAACAAGTTGATATTCAATGAGATGATGACAATTTTTCAGTTATACCATGGCAAGAACAAGTTGATATTCAATGAAATGATGACAATTTTTCAGTTATACCATGGCAAGAACAAGTTGATATTCAATGAGATGATGATAAGGTCCGCTTTGTACCAGACCAGCATGCTAAGTTAGATTGTTATAGTGCTAGCTCACTGAAACAACAGTCCGCGTGTAGACATGTCGCTCCACTCGGACACATTATCCTGATTCCGGGTCAACCAGTTTTTTGCTCTTTCTCCTTAATACTGCGTGGTAAGCGGAGAAACAACTAATACCAATAGTATAGTCTTTGATTTGACCCGAATGGGATTCGAACACACGATCTACCGCACTCGAGATGATCACGGTAACCATTACACAACCAATTTATAAATATACTAATACTAGTACATTAATTTAACAATTTCTAAGGTTGATCTGAAAGTTGGCATATCTAGAAATGAAATCCAATGAAACGGAAATAAGCTTTGAAATTCCCTGTGGGGCCATCGTGGCAGTGATCGTATGGTAATTGGATTTACAACTAGCTATGCATTCAGTGCCTATCACCACTGATGTTGTGAGTTCGAATCTCGATCAGGGCGAGGTGTACAACATTTTGTGATACAAAATTTTCAGATATTTGCGACAGGTCAGTGGTTTTCACCGGGTCCCCCGGTTTCCTTTATCAATAAAACTGACCGCCACGGTATAGCTGAAATATTGATGAAAATGGCGTTAAACACCATCAATCAAACAAACAGAAATTCCCTGTACTAAATTTATCCTGCAAAACGTTGAACGACTCTTTTTTATTTGTGATTTCAGCCAGAATCAAGGGAGAAGTGTTTATACTTTCCACTCAGAAATAAAATGTGGTATATGAAATCTAATATCAAGGCTGAAGTGATCAAAAGAAAACCACTCATTATTTACTTCCATGGCTTTATAGGAAATAAAACAGCTAATGCATTGAGACACATGGGTCATGAGACAGTAAGTATATAGATGATAGCAGTTTATAAGATAAAGGAGATATCGAATAAACGTTAGAGAATACCGAAGGGACAATCAAAAATGACAATCCAGAGAAACTGGCAACATGGGGCACACAGGACGAAGAAAAACAAAGCAAAAACACAACGTTTAATGGTTTTGTGTTGGACACCACTATATGCAAACAAACACAAATAACGTAAATAAGACATGAGCCCTCCTACAAACAACTAGATGTAAAGACAAACGAACAGCGTTTTACTGCGGAAATCGTAACGGACATCATAACACGGAACTCAGAACGTAACGACACACAATAGAACAACACACAAAACTAAAAAGATGAGCAACACGGACCCCACCAAAAAAATGGGGGTGAATTCAGGTGCTCGCGAAGGGTTTGGTTTGGTTTTATGGTGTTTAACACCACTTTCAATAGTATTTCAGTTATTTCGTGGCGGTCAGATTTAGAGGAAACTGGAGTACCCGGTGAAAACATCGACCTGTCGGAAGTCACTGACAAACTTTATCAGTAACTTACGAAGTGTAAGCAGTTCCTGCTTCTTCCCAGACACACGTACGGTACATGAGATATAGAACTTAGATCTGCCAACCATGTGACGAGGTTAAGCTAGATGTGATGCTGCTTCTTATCAGACACACGTACGGTACAGGAGATATAGAACTTAGATCTGCCAACCATGTGACGAGGTTAAGCTAGATGTGATGCTGCTTCTTATCAGACACACGTACGATACAGGAGATATAGAACTTAGATCTGCCAACCATGTGACGAGGTTAAGCTAGATGTGATGCTGCTTCTTATCAGACACACGTACGATACAGGAGATATCAGACACACGTACGATACAGGAGATATAGAACTTAGATCTGCCAACCATGTGACGGAGTTAAGCTAGATGTGATGCTGCTTCTTATCAGACACACGTACGATACAGGAGATATAGAACTTAGATCTGCCAACCATGTGATGGGGTTAAGTTAGATGTGATGTTGCTTCTTATCAGACACACGTACGATACAGGAGATATAGAACTTAGATCTGCCAACCATGTGACGAGGTTAAGCTAGATGTGATGCCGCTTTTTATCAGAAACACGTACGATACAGGAGATCCGGAACTTAGATCTGCCAACCATGTAACGAGGTTAAGTTAGATGTGATGCCGCTTCTTATCAGACACACGTACGATACAGGAGATATAGAACTTATATCTGCCAACCATGTGACGAGGTTAAGCTAGATGTGATGCCGCTTCTTATCAGACACACGTACGATACAGGAGATATAGAATTTAGATCTGCCAATTATGTGATGGGGTTAAGTTAGATGTGATGCCGCTTCTTATCAGACACACGTACGATACAGGAGATATAGAACTTAGATCTGCCAGCCATGTGACGAGGTTAAGCTAGATGTGATGCCGCTTCTTATCAGACACACGTACGATACAGGAGATATAGAACTTAGATCTGCCAACCACGTGACGGGGCTAAGCTAGATGTGATGCTGCTTCTTATCAGCCACACGTACGATACAGGAGATATAGAACTTAGATCTGCCAACCATGTAACGGGGCTAAGCTAGATGTGATGCTGCTTCTTATCAGACACACGTACGATACAGGAGATATAGAACTTAGATCTGCCAACCATGTAACGGGGCTAAGCTAGATGTGATGCTGCTTCTTATCAGACACACGTATGATACAGGAGATATAGAACTTAGATCTGCCAACCATGTGACGGGGCTAAGCTAGATGTGATGCTGCTTCTTATCAGACACACGTACGATACAGGAGATATAGAACTTAGATCTGCCAACCATGTGATGGGGTTAAGTTAGATGTGATGCTGCTTCTTATCAGACACACCAACGATACAGGAGATATAGAACTTAGATCTGCCAACCATGTGACGAGGTTAAGCTAGATGTGATGCCGCTTTTTATCAGAAACACGTACGATACAGGAGATCCGGAACTTAGATCTGCCAACCATGTAACGAGGTTAAGTTAGATGTGATGCCGCTTCTTATCAGACACACGTACGATACAGGAGATATAGAACTTAGATCTGCCAACCATGTGACGGGGCTAAGCTAGATGTGATGTTGCTTCTTATCAGACACACGTACGATACAGGAGATATAGAACTTAGATCTGCCAACCATGTGACGGGGCTAAGCTAGATGTGATGCTGCTTCTTATCAGACACACGTACGATACAGGAGATATAGAACTTAGATCTGCCAATCATGTGATGGGGTTAAGCTAGATGTGATGCTGCTTCTTATCAGACACACGTACGATACAGGAGATATAGAACTTAGATCTGCCAATCATGTGACGGGGCTAAGCTAGATGTGATGCTGCTTCTTATCAGACACACGTACGATACAGGAGATATAGAACTTAGATCTGCCAATCATGTGATGGGGTTAAGCTAGATGTGATGCTGCTTCTTATCAGACACACGTACGATACAGGAGATATAGAACTTAGAGTTGCCAACCATGTGACGAGGTTAAGCTAGATGTGATGTAATATATACTCTGAAGCATTGTTACTTTCATTTAATACGTACTTCGAAAATGAGGGGGGAGGCAGGTAATTACATATTTATTGGTAATTGTACTTGAAATTACACTCATGTGTCAAACTATGATAAACATTATATCAACTTGATCTCTTTATATAGCAGTTGAATATTGTATACGTTTTGTCATTTATTTTATTTTTTTGCTTGAAAACATGGTTACTACTTAAGCTTATGATTATCTAACCTGTAATCTTAATCACTATTTCTCTATAATGCTGTATTTGTTTTCTTTTGTAGCTGTTGAATCTTACAAGTGAACATAGGTATAGTTACCCACGGTTAAGGTATGTTACGTTTATATAGATGTGGATGGTTTTATATTAAGAAAAGGTTGAAGATACCAAAGGGGTAATCAGAAGCCGTAGATCGAAGAAGGACGGACAATACAATGGCCAAAAGAAAAAAAGGACAAAAGTACAAATAATGATCTACAAAACATACACATAACATTAAAGATAGAGTAACTAAAATCCGCGGATGAACTCCTTGTGTAAAAGACATGGTAAAGAACAAAAGCCTGAAGACCTAGAACAGTTTGAAGATACCAAAGAGGTTATCCGAATCCGTAAATCGAAGAAGGAGAGACAACATAATGGCCAAAAGCGCCAAGTGCACTGAATTAGTTACATTATTTATGAACTGTAAATTTAGATAATTTTTTTGTGACTCTTTTATAGGAAACACTTTCAAATCAAAATCATTATATACCCATTTACTCATTGGAATATAAATTAGCGTCATCCCAGCGTCATCCCAGCGTCATTCGTGTGTCATCATGGCATTATTCAAGTGAAGTCTTCGCATATGGATAACTTACATTTTGTACTCTTACTATCGTCCTGAACTTATCTGAAATACTGCCTACTTAAAAAGTTTGAAGATATCAAAGAAGGTGTAAATCAACAATGGAATGTCAAAAATAAAACGTAAACAATGATCTACCAAACACTACACAGAGAACTCAAGATCGAGCATCACGAACCCTACTAATGCCGGTGTTGAACTCAGCTGCACCGGAAGTATCAGCATTTAAAGTTAGCCAACAATTAAGCAGTTGATAAATCAGTCAATATGTTACGATGTTTTTATTTTTACTTTTTTTATATTTAAGCTCTGGGCTCAATGATCAAACACATTGGAGGTGGGTTCCCAACCTGAAAAAGAAATTGTACAGTATGGATATCAGTCCAATGGCATCTAGAAGCTCTAAATTTAATGTAAGTAGAACGTTTTGTTATGCTACATGTAATAAGAAGAAGAGTTTGAAATACCAAAGGGGTAATCAGAATCGTAAATCGAAGAACAACACAATGGCCCAAAAAAAAATAAAAAATACAAAAGGACAACGATCTACAAAACATATATATAAAATTAAAGATCGAGTAACACGAACCCCACTAAAAACCGGGGGCGAACACAGGTGCTCCGGAAGGGTAGTAGTTCCTGCTCCACTAGTGACACCCGTCGTGTTAATCTAGTTACAAACCCGGTGATAGTTCATGAACGAAGAAAGGACCAGGAAGAGTTTACGACAAGTGAAACATATCCGTGGTCATTTGTGACACAGATGTTCCATAGCGGTCAACCAAGTCATGGTGGCGACCGTAAATCTTAAGCTAGTAGACTAGAATAGTATTAATAGACAGAAGTCAGGCGTGGGAGTAAGAATTTATGTTTAGTAGGGCGTACATTTTGTAGATGGATCCAGGGCAGCACCCTATTGGGAATGCCCTCTGTAAGCTCCTAGAAATGTAATATCAAATACGATAATAACAATAAACGAAGGATAGGATGCTAAAATGATATAAAAAGAAGTTACAGTGGAAACAAATATACATCTTATATCGGCCTTCAATTTCAGGTTCTGAATGTAGGATTGGATGGTTTTGTGTTAAAACAACAACAGGTATGTTATGTATATAAGTGGCTGATCTTTGTAAGTTTTGTGTTAAGACATCAACAGGTATGTTATGTATATTAGTAGCTGACCGTTGTAAGTTTTGTGTTAAGACATCAACAGGTATGTTATGTATATAAGTAGCCGACCTTTGTAAGTTTTGTGTTAAAACATCAACAGGTATGTTATGTATATAAGTAGCCGACCTTTGTAAGTTTTGTGCTAAAACATCAAAAGGTATGTTATGTATATAAGTAGCCAACCTTTGTAAGTTTTGTGCTAAAACATCAGCAGGTATGTTATGTATATAAGTGGCTGACCTTTGAAAGTTTTGTGTTAAAACATCAACAGGTATGTTATGTATATAAGTAGCCGACCATTGTAAGTTTTGTGTTAAAACATCAACAGGTATGTTATGTATATAAGTGGCTGACCTTTGTAAGTTTTGTGTTAAAACATCAACAGTTATGTTATGTATATAAGTGGCTGACCTTTGTAAGTTTTGTGTTAAAACATCAACAGGTATGTTATGTATATAAGTGGCTGACCTTTGTAAGTTTTGTGTTAAGACATCAACAGGTATGTTATGTATATAAGTAGCCGACCTGTGTAAGTTTTGTGTTAAGACATCAACAGGTATGCTATGTATATAAGTAGCCGACCTTTGTAAGTTTTATGTTAAGACATCAACAGGTATGTTATGTATATAAGTAGCCGACCTTTGTAAGTTTTGTGTTAAAACATCAACAGGTATGTTATGTATATAAGTAGCTGACCTTTGTCAGTTTTGTGTTAAAGCATCATCAGGTATGTTATGTATATAAGTGGCTGACCTTTATAAGTTTTGTGTTAAAACATCAACAGGTATGTTATGTATATAAGTGGCTGACCTTTATAAGTTTTGTGTTAAAACATCAACAGGTATGTTATGTATATAAGTAGCTGATCTTTGTAAGTTTTGTGTTAAAGCATCAACAAGTATGTTATGTATATAAGTGGCTGACCTTTATAAGTTTTGTGCTAAAACATCAACAGGTATGTTATGTATATAAGTGGCTGACCTTTGTAAGTTTTGGTAAAATACTTTAAGGTCAGAAAAAGAAACTATGTCAAAGCAGAGGGGGATTAGGTTAGATTAGCGTTATGGGTTAGGGTTATGATGTTTAACGCCGCTTTCTACAATATTTCAAATATATCGTGGCGGACAGCTTTATTGGTGGAGGAAACCGGAGTACTCAGAGAAAATCATCGACCTGCCGTAAGTCACTGACAAACTTTATCACATAATGTTGTATCGAGTACACCTCACAATATTAGTGGTGATATGTACTAATTACAAGATGATAGGTGAATGTTCGCTTTGTTGACATTGGTGGATCTAATGACCTATTTAAACTTTCCTTTCACAATAGTTAGCCCTATTACATTCCAACTATGCGTGTTGGTCTAGTACAAAGCCAACATCATCATCATTTCATTGACAATTAACTTTTTCTCGACTTGATATAGCTGAAAAATTGCTAAAGCAACAATCACTCATACTATCATGCGATCACGACCACGATACCCCACGGGAAATGAGTCCTACAATCATGTACCATATTCTTCTGCAGAGTATACTAAAAAAAAAAAAAAAAAACACACAAACAGAATCATCTGATATAAGATGAATAATATTATATTTCTCGAATGGTACACCATAGTATAGATCTATTATATGTGCTTAATGACATATCACGACAGGTGTCACTAGTGGGGCAGAAACTGCTTACCCTTCCTGAGCACCTGAGTTTACCCCCCGGTTTTTAGTGGGGTTCGTGGTGCTCGATCTTTAGTTTTCTGTGTAGTGCTTTGGAGATAGTTGTTTGTCCTGTTGTCCGTTTTCTTTTAGGCATTGCGTTGTCTGTTTTTCTTTTAGGCATTGTGTTGTCTGTTTTTCTTTTAGGCATTGTGTTGTCTGTTTTTCTTTTAGGCATTGTGTTGTTGTTTTTCTTTTAAGCATTGTGTTGTCTGTTTTTCTTTTTGGCATTGTGTTGTCTGTTTTTCTTTTAGGCATTGTGTTGTCTGTTTTTCTTTTAGGCATTGTGTTGTTGTTTTTCTTTTAGGCATTGTGTTGTCTCTTTTTCCTTTAGGCATTGTGTTGTCTGTTTTTCTTTTAGGCATTGTGTTGTCTGTTTTTCCTTTAGGGATTGCGTTGTCTGTTTTTCTTTTAGGCATTGTGTTGTCTGTTTTTCTTTTAGGCATTGTGTTGTCTGTTTTTCCTTTAGGGATTGTGTTGTCTGTTTTTCTTTTAGGCATTGTGTTGTCTGTTTTTTTTAGGCATTGTGTTGTCTGTTTTTCTTTTAGGCATTGTGTTGTTTGTTTTTCTTTTAGGCATTGTGTTGTCTATTTTTCTTTTGGTCATTGTGTTGTCTGTTTTTCTTCGATTTATGGCATATAATTACCCCTTTGGTATCTTCAAACTCTTCTTATAATGTCTGGATATTTCTATGATCGCGATTTTGTTTAAAATACTGTAATGTATGTCAAATTATTTATTATTTTCTTTTTCAGAGAACGATAATGCCGGTTGGGCTATTTTTTGTTTCTGTAAGTAATCAATTCTTTAGATATTAGGCAAAAAGCTGCATGTCTAGGTAGTATAATGTGTACTCTGAGGAGACAATCTGGTTCAATTAATGAACTGCTTTATTTATTTATTTATTTATTTATTTATTTTTTACTTAAGTTCTTATTTATATTTTATTTATTTATTGATTGATTTATATTTTGTTCATTTATTTCATTCATCTATTTGTTTAAATGTTGTTAATAATAGTATACATGAATTTCGCGGATTTTACGAAATATCAACTTATGATGTCGAGAGCTTGGTACTTTTTTTAATTATCACAATGGATGTCAGAAAACAAAACATCGCTTACAATGTTAGGACAGGACTTATCAAAAGAAAGTTTGAACAATTCCACCAATATTAACACTATGAGCAACGTCTTCTCCTTGTAGATCATTGAACAGTGAGAAAAACAAGATATGCGCTTGTTGAAAAGAACGTTGGAGAGTTGGTGATGGTGATGGTATCTAGCGCCACTTTCAACAATATTTCATTTATATTTTAACGGTCAGTTCTATTGGTGGAGAAATCCGGGCTACCCGGTGAAAACATCCGACCTGCCGCAAGTAACTGACAAACTTTATTACAAAATGTTGTATCGAGTATCGAGTACATCCCGACTGAGCGAGATTCGAACTGATTGTATAGGTAGTTTCATTATACATTTGTAACAAGAAATTAATGTCTTCACTATAAAAAGATAAATGACGTGATATATATGACAAGAAATCAGAGAACTTCCGAGTCTAGCATTAAGTTTCATATTGCTGAACGAATTTGAATTTGAATTTTTGTGCTTAACGCCATTTCCAGCAATATTTCAGCTATAGCATGGCGATATTGCTGAACGATCCTTTACAACATCTGATCATATCCAGTTATATGTGAAGATTGGCATATTACTGAACGATCCTTGACAACATTTCTGATCATCCAGTTATATGTGAGGGTTGGCATATTACTGAACGATCCTTTACAACATTTCTGATCATTCAGTTATATGTGAGGGTTGGCATATCACTGAACGATCCTTGACAACATTTCTGATCATCCAGTTATATGTGAGGGTTGGCGTATTACTGAACGATTCTTTAGAAAATTTCTGATCATCCAGTTATATGTGAAGGTTGGCATATTACTGAACGATCCTTGACAACATTTCTGATCATCCAGTTATATGTGAGGGTTGGTATATTACTGAACGATCCTTTACAACATTTCTGATCATCCAGTTATATGTGAGGGTTGGTATATTACTGAACGATCCTTTACAACATTTCTGATCATCCAGTTATATGTGAGGGTTGGCATATTACTCACATGTGGAAAACGCTTTCATGACCGCATCATAAAACTGAGAAGGGAGATTTTGGGGTTTAAAAACTAGGTTAACACAAGTGTCAGTACCAAGTACAAAAGTGAACTGTCATGTTTATGCATAGCCGGTATCATATTTGCTTCTGATTCTGCGATGATGTCCCATTTGAAATTTGGGACTATCGTTAGCAATGTGGCTTTTATTTTATTTTATTTCCATATTGCCAAATGTTTCTGCTTCTGTTTTGATGCGATACATATGTAATAGGAAGCGATGGTGTTATCTTACAGCTTGCAGAGAGTACATTAGGTGGTGAATTTGTATTTCCATTTTCAAAGACAAAATTATCGGTACAAAAAGTAAGTATATATATAAATAATATACTCATAATTTTTTCTGCTCATGAATGTAAGCTCATGTTAGGGACCGACCATTTAACTTGAGGGGGGGGGGGGGGGGGGGGGGGGGTATGGTTTTTTGTTTCGTTCAGATTTTTTTTCCGGACAACACGAGAGTTAGAACATTAGTTTTGTTTCCAGAATTTAACATTAGGTTATATGACAAAAACTCTGAATCAGATTATTTTTTTTTCCTCCACCAAAATCAGAATATTTTTTTCAGCAACATTGGGAATCTGAATATTTTTTTAGAAAAAACCCATAACCCCCCCCCTTCAAGTTAAATGGTTGTTCCCTTAAGATACGTGTGTATAGACACAATTTACATTAGAAGCGACTTTCGTTGGTAATATAAATTTATGAAAGTTTTTTATCAATAAAATGTGCATAGAATATTCTTGTATTTCTTTCAAATAGTTTGCACCTTTGCCCCTTATCCCTTCAAACTCTTCTTGCACTTGTTTCTGGCGTGGATTTAGAGGGGGCTTGCTGGGCTAAAACATCCAAACCATGTGCTATGCATCATTTAATTTGCCATAATGCTAGTACTTACTGTTAACACTGTAACGTTCTGTGCCGCCAATAGGGACCTAGACGGTAACTAGAGACCTCGACAGGATTTCACGCCACTCCGAACACCAAAACTCGGATCCTTGCTTTACTTTTGTTCCAGACAAACAATGGTCTACAAAGTACTACACAGAAGACTAAAGAATGAGTAACACTAATCCCACTAAAAGAGGGGATTAACTCAGGTACTGTCAGAGTGGTTAGCAGTTAGGTTTGGTCGAAGGAAGCTTATGATTTTCAAACATTAGAATTTGTTGTTTCACCGCTACACCACGTAGCATTTAAGAGTGATATGGTGTTAAACGCCACTTTCAACAATATTTCAATTATATCGTGGCGGTCAGTTTCATTGGTGGAGGAAGAACCACCCAACTTCAGCAAGTCACAGACAATCTTAATCACAAAATGTTGTATAGAGTACACCTCGCCTGAGCAGGATTCGAACCTACAACGTTAGTAGTGATAGTCACCCAACTACCATGCGATCATGACCACGACGTAGCATTAAGGAAGAGAAAATGAAGAACTATATTTTAATAAAAATATTTTTTTCAGGGAGATGCTGTTTTTTATGAAGGTGATATAAAATTTACAGTTTGCCCTGTAGCATACGGTACACAGTGGTGTGAGTAAAAAGATTAGTTAATATATAACATCTTTATGGCCTTGCATCAAGACTATTTATTTCTCACTGTGTCCGTCTATCCATTAACATTGTTTTTGCTGTAAGCAGTAATTCTCCTTGATTGGAATAAAACATAGATATGCCTTCTATATATTACCCTGAAGATTAGAATGCATTGCTAGAGTTAATACCCTTTACGAAATTGAATATTATACATTATATAGTGTATTTGGTTGGTGTGCAACAATTCCCCTTATAGTTTGTTTTAGATTGAATGGTTAGGGTTATGATGTTCAACGCCAATCTCAACAATATTTCAGTTATATCGTGGCGGTCAGTTTAATTGGTGGAGGAAACTGGTGGACCCGGAGAAAACCACCGACCGGTCGCAAGTGACTTACAAACTTTATCACATAATGGTGTACACCTCGCCCTGATCGAGATTCGAACTCACAATATTAGTGGTGATATACACTGATTGCATAGGTAGACTAAAATCCAACTACCATACGATCACGGCCACGACGGCCCCTCAGTGAAGATTGGAATGCATCGTTAGAGTTACTATCCTTTAAGAAGTTGAAAATAGATAATTACTTTACATCATTCTGAAAATAATTAATAGACAAGGATGGTCATCAATTCCACCAATATCAACAAAACGAACAATCACCTCTAAACAGTGATGGTCATCAATTCCACTAATATCGACAAAACGAACAATCACCTCTCATCTTAGCTGAACTTTCTGAACACAAAAAAGCACCCCAATGCATATTACGTTGGACATTCAGGTTCTGGCTTGGGACAGGCACAAAAATGTGGCGGGGTTGCGCCAGTAAATGGAATCTCAATCCTTCCCTCTTGTGTAGATATGTTCGTGAAGGTAGAACAACTGAGGGTGTTGTGATCCATTATTAGAAAAGTTTGGAAGATACTAAAGAGAATCTCTGATCCTGTAAATCGTAGAACAGCCAATTGAATTGCCACAAAAAAAGAGACAAACAATGAAATACAATGCACTACACTTAAAACGGAAGACTAATAGCTAAAGTAGCACGATAGATGACACATGTTTTACATGTACTGCTTTCCTTACCGGACCGTTAATCATAGAACAGACAATGCAATTGCCAAAAACTAGACAAACAATGAATAAGAATATACTACACATAGCACGAAAGACAAATACCTAAAGTAGCACGACAGATGACACATGTGGTACAGGAACTGCTGACCCTAGGATTACCTACACATCCCGGTTTTCAGTGGGGTTTGTGTTATACAGTCTTCAATTCACACCAGATTTTAGAGTTATTCGAGTTGGTCAGTCTTTTATTTTCTGTGTAGTGTTTTGTAGATCATTGTTGTTTAGTTCTTTGTATTGTATTTGTCATTGTATTGTACATCCTTCTTCAATTTACGGCTTGTCATTACTCATTTGGTATCTTCAAACTTTTCATGTGGAATATCACTTATGAACTCCAGTTGTCCTATTTTGGATTGGAATTATAGTTTACTCAGTTATTGTTATAAATACTGTTATAGTGACAGCCGGAAACTTTGAGGCGTAATGAAAAGGGGGATGTTTGGCACTTTAAAATCTTATTCAACCCACCATTTCTTTAGAAATGTCTGTACCAAGTCAGGGTCATTACGGTTTTCACAGTTTTCTGGTTGTTGACTGATTTTGTCTGTTTATATACTTATGAGTTTCGACTTTCCCTTTGTAAGATTGTTCGGAGTTCGGTAATTTTGTTTTTACCCTTATTACCTACCATCACGTGTAAATGTCGATATCTGTTCTTTTTTCTTTTTCTTATCAGATTATTTTGGGTTTTTTTGTTTCCTATAATAATATCAGATTGATATTCTGCAGATCTGTAATGTCATTTAAGTTATTTATGTTTCAGATGGAATGCAATATCTATTTGAAGAAGACTACCCAAGGAAAGTTTGTCCACCAAAGAGACGAGTTAGACGGGGATATTAAGACATTCAATTTTTGAAATTTATCATTTATTTTATATCATATTTTTAACGATATAAGCTGTAGGATATACATGGACGATAAATTTGTGCTTTGCTTAATATCAATTTAGTAATATACGTGTTACTTAATTTAACGCAATATATATCCTGTCCTTATTAACATGATCATCTTCTGTTTTTTATTGACATCTAATGATGTTATCAATAAATCGTATCTATACACACTAAATATGTTCCCCACACGTGGCTATTTTAACTAACCGCATGTGAGTAGGTTTGCCACGCTGTGCAAAATTTGCCAAAAACTAAAATATTTGAAGAATAAATTTTGATCTTCTGCTTGGTTCAGATCCGATATCTCCCAATGTTTTTGTGAAGTTTGTGTGTGTTAATATTTAGTTTTCTGTGTCATATTATGTCGACCATCTTTTTGTCCTTTTTCTGTTATCCTAGTATTGTCCATCTTTCTTCGAATTATGTCTTCTGATTACCGTTTGATATTTTGATATCTTCAAACGGTTAGTATGGAGTTTTTTTCCAAAGGAGAGACAAATGATCGTCAACAGTACAGAAAGGTCACTTTTTGCAATACAAATAAATATATTACTTATTAATCATTGTTGTTTACGTCTCTGTCAGGTAGAACGTCATTTTGGTCGATTGCAACCTGGAAATGCCAGAACTCGGAAATAGACTATAGACTATCACATACAATCGACGACACTTGTTGTAGCAGCTGTCATGTTCCTTTTATTGAGTTAGTGAGTGGGTGATTGAGTGAGTGAGTGATTGTTATTTATTACCAAATGAGCAATGTATTAGCCATGTCATAGCGAGAACTATGTTGTTCTCGCTATGATATGACTAATAAATTACATTCGATGAGGTGATGATATTGTCCACTTTGTACTAGACCAAAACTCTTAGTTAGATTTTTATGGTACTAGTTCACTGAAACAACAGTCTGAGGATGGACCTGTCGCTCCACTCGTCCGGACCTGTGGCCCCACTCGTCCGGACCTGTCGCTCCACTCGTTCGGATTATCCCGATTCAGGGCCAGCCAGAGTTTGCTCTTACTCATTACTGCGCAGAAGCAACAATGCCCAATGTTATAGTCTTTGGTTTGACATGTGTTATACCACACTCGAAATAAGCACACTAACCATTACACCACCGATGCATTTCTCGGAAATAGACTATAACATACAACAGCAGACACTATTATAAACAGCTGATCATGCTGCAGGTGTTGATTTATTGTTAAAGTGTCAATAAGAACAAGGTAGGCCGTTTGTGTCTTGCATGATTTTGAAATAAAGATATATTATTAACTATGTTAAATTATTTAAGAATTGCAAAAAATATATATGAATAATATGTCATGCATAGTCATAGTATGATTATACTTCAATTGACACGAATCTTGACAACCAGACATGCATAGTTTGTATGCAATTATCTCAGTTAACATTACGTGCATATGGAGTATATATTTCTCAGTTGATACGATATTCCAGAGCTTGTGGTTCCTATCAGGATTTTCTTGCTGCTAACAATGGAGCTACTGACCCAAATTTTTCTTTTGGTTAAGTTGAAGTCATCACTTTGAATGTTTTCCGATCGCCACCATGACTTAGTTCACCGCTATGGAATATCTGTGTCACAAATGACCACATATATGTTCCACTTGTCGTAAACACTTTCCCGTCCTTTCCTCTTTCAAGGCTTATCACCGGGTTTGTAATTGGATTAACACGATGGGTGTCACTGGTGGAGCAGGAACTGCATACCCTTCCGGAGCACATTAGTTCACCCCCGGTTTATAGTGGGGTTCGTGTTACTCGATCTGTAGTTTTATGTGTATGTTTTGTAGATCGTTGTTTGTCCTTTTGTCCTTTTACTTTTTGGCCATTGTGTTGTCTTTTCTTCTTCGATATACGGATTATGAAAACGCCTTTGGTATCTTCAAACTATTCTTGATATATAGGGTTCAACGTCCAGTGATTAAATTAAAGCTATCGCTTCGAAAGCTTTTACGATCGCCTCCAAGTTAGTTAACCATAAAAGAATGTCTGTATCACAAATGACCACGGATATGGTCCGTTTTTTGTCATCAAAATCCGTTCTGTCCTCATTCATCACTTATTACCGGGTATATAACAAGAATAAGGCGATGGGAACAAGATGTGGAATCGGAACTGATTACCATTCCGGAGTTCACCCCCGGTTTTCAGTGGTGTTCGTGTTGTTTAATCTCTTAATTGTCTGTGTAGTATTATGTTGACCCTTGTTATCTTCAAACTTGTCATTTTTCATTTCGCCATTGCATTAATCATTCTTCCTCGAATTGCGGTCTCTGATTACCACTTTAGTGTCTTCCAACTTTTATTGTAATATTGTCCACAGAGAAGACGAGATCGTCCAAGCAAGGATCTTGGGAATGAACATTTTGTAAAAAGTGATGACTACGCTTTCGGCACAATTGGTGACTACATGTTATCTTTACATGACCGCATCATTTCACTAAGGGTGTATGGTGTTTAACGCCACATTTAGCTATATTTTAGCTATATCGTGCCGATCAGTTTTATTGGGGGAAGAAACCGTAGTACCCGGAGAAAACAACTGACCTGCTGCAAGTCACTGACAAACCTTTTCATCACGCAATGCTGTATTGAGTACACCTCGCACGAGTGGGATTCGAATTCACTACCTTAGTGGTGATAGGCACTGATTGCATAGGTAGTTATAAAACCAACTGCCATACGACCACGACGACCCCATATACAGTTCACTAAGAAGATAGGTTTGGGACATAATTTGACACACAATGACTCGCATGATCAATGACATTCATAATACGATATATACTTAATATGTTTAATTTTATCATTACTATAACAGGAAAGTTTTCTTTAATTTATCATTGTACAAAATGTAGCTTCTAAACCATCATATATATTTTTCGGTCGTACAAATCTCTCATAAAACTAGATAGTCATGTCTTATCTACGTTATTTGGTGGGGATTTTTTTGCGCATTGTGGTGTCCAACACATATTGCGTTATGTTTTTGTTTTGTTTTTCTTCGTCCTGTGTGTACCCTATGTTGCCAGTTTTTCTGGATTGTCTATGTTTGATTGTCCCTTCGGTATTCTCTAACGTTTATTCCAGACCATCATTTATACTTTTCAGTCTTACAAATATCTCATAAAACTAGTTAGACATGTCTTATTCACGTTATTTGTGTTTGTTTGCGTATTGTGGTGTCCAACACTTATTGTGTTGTGTTTTTCGTTGCATTGTGTACCACATGTTGCCAGTTTCTCTAAATTCTCCATTATGACTGCCCCTTCGGTATTCTCTAGCGATTACTTATTAACCCGACCACTTTTTATTGTTATATCTGTATCAAGCTAGGAATATGAGTGGTCATGTATGCTTGTTAGAGAAGAGTTTGAAGATACTAAAGGGGTAATCAGAATCCGTAAATCGAAGAAGGACAGACAACACAATAGCCAAAAAATGAAGAACAGACAACACAATGGCAAAAAGAAAAAGTACAAAAGTACAAAGAACGATCTACAAAACATACATATAAAACTAAAGATCGAGTAACATGAACCCCACTAAAAACCGGGGTGAACTCAGGTGCTCCTGAAGGGTAAGCAGTTCCTGTTCCACTAGTGACACCTGTCGTGTTAATCTAGTTACAAACCCGGTGATAAGTCATTAATGAGGAAAGGACCGGGAAGATACTCCATTACGGTCAACCAAGTCGTGGTGGCGACCGTAAATCCTTAGAGGTATAGCTTTGTCTCATACTACGATTTTCTGATTGTATTTTGTAGCTGTTGTGATGATGTGGCATGGTTTGATTTTCACTTTATTCTTGCATTTGCAACAACATAAATACACACAATGATGTAAAAAATACTTTTATTTGTAACTAAATGATATAAAGTAATTGGTAAATAATTGTACTTGAAAATTGGTTGTCTATATTTACCATGTTTAAAAGTGAAAAGTGATATGCTTCCTGAAAATATAAAAACGTCTTTCTGTGATGCATAAATGTCGAAATTAGGGCAGCACACGTAGACTAGATTTGTAATACAAATAAGACAGAAAGCTTACACAATGTCCAATAGTTTTTAAAGGAACCAGTTGGTTATTCAAGGTCATCAACAATTTTTGTCAACTTGTAAATAGAGTTTGCTTATATTTGTTCATACCAAGAAAATTGTATAAACATTTGAATAAATATATTGTCAAGCTTCTTTCTTTCGTTTTTACGTTTTCTTATTTTGCATATCATGCAGGGTATTTCAGAAACGCATCGCATGCACTAAATTAGATATCTACGTTTTTATTTAAATAATTTTATATTATTAATGATTATGTGAAAATACAGTAATACAGTTAAATTAAATGTATTTCATTTTTATAATTTTTTATAAATTATGTACATTAAATTCAAAAAAAGTTAGTAGTGTTTTCAAAATTGGTTATGTTGGGAATTACTGTTTATTTATTTTTTTCAATATAAATTTTAAATAATTTTTTTTTTTAAACATTTTTTTCAAGATTTCTTTATTGAATATTTGTATATGTTTTAGTAGAATATAACTTCAATAACGAACATGTTTTTCCCCCAATATTTATGTATTGTATATTTGTATTTGCTAAGACAGGATGTAACTTTTATAGTCCACATCAGACGAGATAAATAAAGACAAAACTACTACAATCAGGAAGTAAGCTCACACTTCACATATTTTCAATACAAAACGATATGTACAAGAAATAACAAAACAAATCAATAAATCTACAAATAAACATGTTAAAATAATAATTTAACACATATTTCCTAAACGCACATATTTTCATTATATTTATTAGTTTTGGCATCCATAATTTTACTCAACGATTCAGATTTAACTATATCTGGACGTTGATAAAGTTTTAATATGGGAGATAATTCGATTATGTTCTCGTGGAATGACCTATTGACCCACAGGCGCTTGTGTAGAGTCAAAAATATAAATACTAAACACTGGAAATTCCAAATTCAAATTACAAGGCGCCAAAATATGAATTTCTCATATATGTTTCGTAAGGCAATGATAAAACCCGAGAACGACCGAAAGGCGGAAGATGTCACGTGACCTACTTTCCCTTTTGCAGCCACGTAGGTGTCCACAGTCAACAAAATCGGGGGATTATCTGTCAGTATGGGGGTGTAGATGGTAGAAAGATATAAAAAACGGGTTTTCCTTGAAGAAAAATTATTTCACTACGCAAATTAGTATGCGATTTGCGTCCTATCGACATTTTGACAGAGGAAATAGCGGTAGAAGTGACAGGGGTGGTAGGAGTGAGTCCGGCATTGTGATATTTTAGGTACATAGCGATCATATTGTTGACTACACAAGCGCCTGTGATTGACCTATGCAACATTTTTAATACTATAAATGCTCAAAATCAGAATTGAAACAATCACACAAGAACCACTTTCCATACAAACAATAATATTTAAATTGATATTAACACTATCCGTCAATTTTCTTTTGGCTAAAACGTTAGTGTCATTAATATTGCTCTGTTGAATGATCTGGTGGGTAATACATTTGAAAATCTTATTTTTAACACACAGCTACAATGGCGATGCGTTCAAAATCGTATTGTTCATTCTTAAAGAATAATTCCAGAATCTGTTATCCATGTTACTGTGTTGATTATTCTTATCTGAAAAAAGTTCCACCCTTGCAATAGACTGGAAAATTCTTGTTAATAAAGAAAACAATGTTGATAAGACAATGAATAACAATCAAAGAAAACAGTCATATAGGGACACGTGTGACCTTTATAGACAATAACCTTGGTTTAATTTTATTGCTTAAAAACAGTTGTTTCACAAATTGAAGCAAACTACTTTTCATTCTTTTTCTATCAGTTCGCGTTTTCCAAAGTATTCTTTTTGATTTCAATGTTTCTGCTTCCTAAAGGGGTGGTGGACCATGCATTCCGCCAAACGACCTCTGACCTCCATTTATATGCTGGTTACCCATATTGAATTGATTAAATATTTGTCCCTTCGGTATTCCTCGGACGACAACTATATATGGATAGTCAGGTTCAATCAATGGAATTTCAACAAAATGCTTGGCTGGATCGAACACTTCCACAAGTTCCCATCTACCACTGTATACAAGTTGGAACTTCCGGTATAGAATACGATATCCGTCAACAGCGACAACTGGTTGATCCCACGTGACATTCAGTATCGTTGAACCATTGGATTGAAGTTGTAACCTCTTGACCTTGACATTGGGTGGTATGATTGGCACTAAATATACAAGGAAGACAAATTATAATAAAATTACACCGAATAATAAATCTGATCAAACTTCACATTAAAATTATAAAGCATTTACATGTAATTGTATTGCTTCTGATTGTAGAATCATGTTTCGGATTTGAAATGATTTATAAGATATATTTATTCTTGAAAGTCACAAATGACCACGATCTGGTCCTTTCCCTTTTTAGTGAAATTCGTGTTGCTCAATCCTTATTGTTCTGTATTTTGTTTTGTATACCATGTTGTCCCTTTGTCTATTTTGTTTTGTCCATTGTGTTGTCTGTTCTTCTTCGATTTACAGATTCTGATTACCCCTTTGGCATCTTTAAATTTTTTTCGTAAATAGTACAGGTAAAAATAAATATGGGATTCCTCAGTCATTGCTTACATTATGCGATTTTGGCGATCAAGTTTAGAATCTTTGGTTTTTCTGCTCACATTAATTGAAAAGATATTTGGCTTTCAAATCCTTTGATTTAAACCGTACCAGATTAATGTTACTCCAGAAAGTTGTTGAGCATACACAATTAGATATCATTTTTTTCTTTATTACATTAAGCCCTAATAATTCAATGAAAACGTAGATATCTAATTTACTGCACATGACGTTTTTCTGGAATAACCTAGGTACGCTCATAGTCAAAAGTTTGGAAAGCCAAATAATTGAGAAGTCTTTGGCAGCAACTGATCCACAGGATCTAAACAGGATAGCTTAAATCGGCTAACTATGGCTGAAGGGAGAGAACCTTAGCCTTAATCAATAAGCCGCCAATCCACCCCTATTCTACGTTTGATTAAAACACATTGAATCCCCCTTCTATCTCCAGTATTATCGCTATAAGTAGTACATATAATTACCTTTCTTTGGAGTCCTGTACTGAGTTACAGCAGCTTCACCTATTCCTACATTGTTAACAGCTGATAGTCTAAAGACGTGAGTCGTGTCATCATCTGTAATAAAGTATTATCAATGTGATGCTATATCTAAAACTTCATCTGTTGGTACCCATCCGTTTACATTCTTTACACACACAAAAATACAAATACTATAAATGATCTTCCTGAAGTTTTAAGGCTTAAGGAGGTTGAATCGTATTGTTCCTGCGCATCTTTTTCGCGCATGGCTGTCGCGAGTATTTCATTATACAACTATGCTTTTAAGTGCAAAATCTAATGGACAAGTAAGAGTAACGACTAGAAAAAAAATATTCAAAAACCCTGTGAACACTTTAATAAAAAAATCAGTACATTTTTGTAAGAGTTATCTCGCTTTAGATACCTGCTATGCCATTTGACTGTCCTCAACCTCGGTTACCCTATGTTCTAAAAGCTTGTTTCGTTCTAGATGCAACTGAGCACATTATATGCAAAAATGGGGACCTTGGAGTGTTGTTTGGAGGAAAACATTATAGGGCAGGGTAAAAGTCTGCTACTTTTCGTTAGAGTTTTCCGATCTCAGGTATTGCAAAATTTCTTCAGAGTACTTCTATTAGCATTGTCTTGTGAGATTATGCAAGATATTTGTAGAAGACCTGTTAATTCATCACGTTTAGAGATCCAAAATCGGTACCTCAAATAGCCATCCCACACTAAGATGGTGACCTATATTAATTTTTAGTTTTTTCAGCCTAGAACATATGTACCTATCCTCAGGCAAAAAATTGAGAACTTGGTATTTCTTATTGAAATTCGATCCAATCTTATTAAGCTTTGTTTCTAGCCATCTTGAAATGAGTACTTCATGATAGGTCGTACGATGCATACGCAACAGAAACCCATGATCGACAGCCCTCAAGGAAATCACGCTAATCAGTGTACCTCCGATGGGGTTGTGTTTGCTTTGAAGATTTACTGTGGGTGGGTGGGTGGATGGATGGGTGTGTTGTGTGGTCTTCTATCCCAATTTTGCTTGTTGCTATTTGATTTCTGATTGTATTAGTGTGCCTTCAATAAATGTATGTACTAGTCCTGTCAGTGCAGGATTTACCTATAGGCTTGACAGGTGGAACCCAGTCCTCAACATCTAGGGAATTTCCATATGTAATAATCTTGACACTGTCACAGACCTTTCTTACATATGCTGTCATAGCAGATTCTAGCCTATAAATTCAAATTGCTTAAAGCAGAATATCCATATTTCTCTAGCCGTGAGGGTTGGGATTGGAAGGGCCACACAAGTGATATAGTATAGGGCCTCTCGTCATCTATATCCGGCACTGAGTTCAGAAACCCGTGTATTACTCACCAAGAAAATCTGAATGCCATTCTAATCTGGTTTTACTGATGTACTCGGTTCTATTGGCACCATTCTGTACTCCCCAGATCAAGGTGTAATTAATCAGATTTCCGTATGTACTTAGAGGTGGCAGCCATGTCAGTGCTATCTTCGGTGGCTCCTCTCGGATTGTTATTATCTGTAGTTGACGTGGTACGGACGGCACTGAAAATACATAATGCGATTGATTGATTGCTTGATTGGTGCTTAACGCCAACATTAGCAATATTTCATCCAATTGTCAATTGTATAACCATACTGCACAATTAACTAGTTTCTTTGCATTGAAATGCTATATAACTATTTGATTTTTATATTTTGCATGAATTTTGAATGATGAATAAAATACGAACATAAATTATTTTTGAAGAAAATCATGGAGATACAAAATAGGTAAGCTCGTGTGCTCCGGAAGGGTAAGATGTTCCTGTTGTACTAGTGGAGGTAAGAGCACATAATTGTTCAGGTGCACCACAGATTGTAGCACGAGTCGCGTTACTCTTCTTAAAAATCCGTTGATAAGTCATTAAAGGAGAAATGAGGGTGGTATTGAACATTGTGTTTAGTTCAAAATTGTGACTTGTATCTTAACAATGTATTGACTATTTGGATTATAAGAGTTTTTTTATAGACAGGATATGCAATATTATAAAGTGCATTATTCACTCGTTTATCATTATTTGGGTTATTCGTAAAGCTAAATAATTCTAAACATAGGATGAGAATACGAAGGTAGAAATTGAAATTATACAAACTGGATGTACATGATTCAGGATATAAGAATGTTGCATTCGTCAGAAAATCCTTTCATATTTTAAAATGTGAATTCCATATTTACATGTTAATTGTCAATATAAAGTTATTCAAGACAAAAAGGAGAAAAACATACTTAGATTTGGAATAAATATACATAATAATTTCACAAAAATAAAACAGACGAAACAAAATAAATAAATAAAAAAAAATAGAAATAAAAACAAAAAAGACGAAACAAAATAAATAAATAAAAAACAAACAAACAAAAGAATAAAAAACAAAACAATAACAAACAAACAAATATATACCATCTGCACGAGTTTCCAGAGCAATAACTGGTCCACCTCTTCCGACTGATTTTTGTGTATAAGCAAAGGCTCTGAAGTAATACACTGTTGCTGGTGTTAATCCTGTGATGACGGCTTGAAACACATCTGAGCCGACTCTGTGTTCTGATACGTCAGTATATCTGACGTCAGTGTAGTTGATAAGGTAACCACGGATGATACCATCTCCAACATTAGGAGGTGGAGGAGTCCAACTGACACGAACGGCAGTCTTGTTAAGAGCCAAACCTTTGAAACTTTGTGGCGCTCTTGGTACTGAAATAAAAAAGCAAAACTCAAAAATGGTTTCAGGGGGGACAATATCAAGACATATCCTAACTTGTGTATTCTTTATACATTTATTCCTCCGCCTTAACACTCTACAAAAACGTCTTATTGGTATTATGATATTCCCCCCAACACAAATAAATGAGTATGAATGAATATATGTGCGTGTACTATATGAATCAAACTGTACTTATTACGTCGCAATGTCATTTTACTAATCACGTCACAAGTAACCATTACTCCAAGTGAGTAGTTTGTCATGGAGAGTATTAGTTACATGTTGATGAGATGGTGGTAATGATGATGATATCCACTTTATCTAGACCAACACCCTTAGTTGGATTTTTATTGTGCTAGATCACTAAGACAACAGCCCTAGGGTAGACAACATTTTGCTCCACTCAGACATATTACCTGAATAAGAAACCAACTAGTGTTTTCTCT
Source organism: Bathymodiolus septemdierum (assembly GCA_963383655.1). NCBI lineage: Eukaryota > Metazoa > Mollusca > Bivalvia > Mytilida > Modiolidae > Bathymodiolus > Bathymodiolus septemdierum. Next base: position 26,121,327 of record OY726531.1, on the reverse strand, counting down.
TATTCCTTAATGCTGAGTGCTTAGTGGAGAAGCAGAAAAATACCAATTATATAGTCTTTGCTTTGACTTTGAAATATTGGTGGATACCACTTCATCAATATTGATTTTACTGTGTGAATGAGAATTGTTCTGTAAACCTAGCACTTACGCACATGTGTAAATCTTTCGCACTTACACTCGTGTGTAAGCCTCTCGTATTTACACACGTGTGTAAGTCTCTCGCACCTATGCACGTATTTAAGTTTCTCAGAAAATGATTCATATATGTATGCTTCCACTGAACGGACGATGATCGGAACGTGACTAGATGTACTTTACTTACTGAACTGCTGTGTGCTGCCCTCTATCGGGATACTTCTTTCACTTTCTCCGTTATCAGACTTAGCCGTCACTGCAAAAGTGTAAGATGTACCTTCAGCCAAATCTCTTATCGTAAATGTATTTTCAGGTGGGTTGACAGTCACGTGCATTTTGTTAACTGGATTTTCTTCATAATAAATCTCGTACGAGACGAGATCTCCAACAACGAGAGGATGGTTCCACATCAACGTTAGACTATTTGGAGTTGCTGATTTCACCATTACATTTCTTGGAGCAGATGGAACTAAAAAAAAGTAAAAAGAGTTTACTTAATATCTTGTTTCATTTATCTAAATTTGCTATTGACAAAAGACTGAACAATCCAAGGGTGTGCAATGAGTTCAAGGCCCCCATCTTATTTCGCGTCTGTGTCATTTTCGTTTTATTTGAGAACGTTTTTATATCTCACACACGATCACGTGTTTTTCAATCCAGAACTTTCCTTAAAAATGTTTACTTAGTTCTAACAATCGTGATATACTTATTTGTTATCTAGTAGTTTACCTGTAGTTTTTCGTGATAAAATTATTTGCTATCTAGTAGTTTAACTGTAGTTTTCCGTTATATACTTATTTGTTATCTAGTAGATTACCTGTAGTTTTTCGTGATATAATTGTTTGTTATCTAGTAGTTTAACTGTAGTTTTTCGTGATATAATTATTTGTTATCTAGTAGTTTAACTGCAGTTTTCCGTGATATACTTATTTTTATCTGGTAGATTACCTGTAGTTTTCCGTGATATAATTATTTGCTATCTAGTAGTTTAACTGTAGTTTTTCGTGATATAGTTATTTGTTATCTAGTAGATTACCTGTAGTTTTTCGTGATATAATTATTTGTTATCTAGTAGTTTAACTGTAGTTTTCCGTGATATAATTATTTGCTATCTAGTAGTTTAACTGTAGTTTTTCGTGATATAGTTATTTGTTATCTAGTAGATTACCTGTAGTTTTTCGTGATATAATTATTTGTTATCTAGTAGTTTAACTGTAGTTTTCCGTGATATAATTATTTGCTATCTAGTAGTTTAACTGTAGTTTTTCGTGATATAGTTATTTGTTATCTAGTAGATTACCTGTAGTTTTTCATGATATGATTATTTGTTATCTAGTAGTTTATCTGTAGTTTTGACATTCAGTAGCGTTTCCGGTTAACGCCAACATAATAGTGACAATTGTCACACGGAAGAGTTTTTCTCCAATCAAAAACGATTAGTTGGGTTTTGACATTTATTGCTGTTTACACTTTGTATGCATTGCTTGTTTCATCATACATGATATATTGCTATAATTGTCCTTTTTACATGGTATTGCTTTGGATTCGTAGTTCAATATATAAATGTCTTTTAACATTATAATAATATGTTCTAACATATATCAGTGCAGCTTAGCATATTATATGTGTGTTTTAATATTATATAATGTGCTTAAACATTATATATGTGTGTTTTAACATTATATATGTGTGTGTTTTTGCATTATATAGGTGTGTTTTAACATTATATAAGTGTGTGTTAACATTATATATGTGTATTTGAACATTATATATGTGCTTTTTAATATTATATATGTGTATTTTAACATTATATATGTGTGTTTTTGTACTATATAAATGTGTTTTAGCATTATATAAGTGTAATAACATTATATAAGTGTATTTTAACATTATGACATCTTCCATTATATAAGTGTGTATTTCTGGTTTTGTCTGTTCACACACCACTTGAACATATATATTAGCACTTTATTGTTTGGTTGATTGGTGCTTAACGCCAACTCCAGTAGTATTTCAGCTATATCGCGGCTGAACAAATTTAATATATCAATTTTCTCAACACTTTATTCATTATTTGTACTCTCAGAATCTAAAATGATGAGGTATATGGCGAAAATGAAGAGATTAAAGACTCTATTACTCCCCCTTATTTGGGGCGCAGAACTTCAGTGTTTTGATGTTCACAAATACTGTAAAGCTGCGTGAAGTACAAATAAACTTTGTATAGACTTTGCGGCTATGTAATTGTTCCTCAACATATAATACATCTTATTGTGGATATTAACAAACAGTATCAAATTCAGTTTTGATATATGTAATACTATTACTAGATATGAAAATTATTTATTTACGGAATCAAATATGTTTTTATTTAAAAAAAGTTGGGGAGGGTTATCGGCTCTGTATTAGGTAGTGACTGTCTTAGATACAGTAATGACAACAGAGGTATTACCATTTTGTATTTCATAAGTGTTCTTTAACATTATATAAGTGTATCCTAACATATATCAATGCACTTTAGCTTAATATATTTGTGTCTAATCATTATATAAGTTTGTTTTAGCATTAAATAAATGTGCTTTAGCATTATATAAATGTGTTTTAACATTATATAAATGTGCTTTAACATTATATAAATGTGCTTTAACATTATATAAATGTGTGTTAACATTACATAAATGTGCTTTAACATTATATAAATGTGCTTTAACATTATATAAATGTGCTTTAACATTATATAAATGTGTGTTAACATTACATACATGTGCTTTAACATTATATAAATGTGCTTTAACATTATATAAATGTGCTTTAACATTATATAAATGTGTGTTAACATTACATAAATGTGCTTTAACATTATATAAATTTGCTTTAACATTATATAAATGTGCTTTAACATTATATAAATGTGTGTTAACATTACATAAATGTGCTTTAACATTATATAAATGTGTGTTAACATTATATAAATGTGCTTTAACATTATATACATGTGTTTTAACATTATATAAATGTGCTTTAACATTATATAAATGTGTGTTAACATTATATAAATGTGCTTTAACATTATATACATGTGTTTTAACATTATATAAATGTGCTTTAACATTATATAAATGTGCTTGAACATTATATAAATGTGTTTTAACATTATATAAATGTGCTTTAACATTATATACATGTGTTTTAACATTATATAAATGTGCTTTAACATTATATAAATGTGCTTGAACATTATATAAATGTGTTTTAACATTATATAAATGTGCTCTAACATTATATACATGTGTTTTAACATTATATAAATGTGCTTTAACATTATATAAATGTGCTTGAACATTATATAAATGTGTTTTAACATTATATAAATGTGCTTTAACATTATATAAATGTGTTTTAACATTAAAAAGTTTGCTTTAGCATTAAATAAGGGGGTTCGGTGGTATCGTTTGCTTGACACTTACTTATATCTGGCGTCTTGACATTCAACGGCATACTTGCACCTTCTGCTACTGCCCCCGCCACTGCACCGACCCTGATCCTGTACCGTGATCGAGGTGTTAAGTCTGTAATTGATGCTATAGTTTGTGTTGAATCACAAATCCTAAACACTACTTCACCCGCGGTCTGCATTCCGTTCATGTCCACAGGCACGAAATATACCTTGTATTGCATGTTTTCAGGAGGATTAAATGGAGAATCCCATTTAACGACGATGGAAGATACATTATCTGTTGTTGTTGATTCTACTATCACATTTGTTGGAGGTGGCGGCGCTGAAATGGAAAACATAGTATGTTAAGTTCAAAGGTAACACATAGAAGAACAATAGTGATTTCAATATTAGTATCAACATTCGTACCGTATGCATTTATATTATATAAACGCTAGAGAAGATTTAAGGGACAATCAAGAGAAACTGACAACATTGGTAGATATGTAGCTACACTTGGACGCGTTATTCTGATTCTGGCAACATTGGTAGATATGTAGCTACACTTGGACGCGTTATTCTGATTCTGGCAACATTGGTAGATATGTAGCTACACTTGGACGCGTTATTCTGATTCTGGCAACATTGGTAGATATGTAGCTACACTTGGATGCGTTATTCTGATTCTGGCAACATTTGTAGATGTGTAGCTACACTTGGACGCGTTATTACGATTCTGGCAACATTGGTAGATATGTAGCTACACTTGGACGCGTTATTCTGATTCTGGCAACATTGGTAGATATGTAGCTACACTTGGACGCGTTATTCTGATTCTGGCAACATTGGTAGATATGTATCTACACTTGGACGCGTTATTCTGATTCTGGCAACATTGGTAGATATGTAGCTACACTTGGACGCGTTATTCTGATTCTGGCAACATTTGTAGATGTGTAGCTACACTTGGACGCGTTATTCTGATTCTGGCAACATTTGTAGATGTGTAGCTACACTTGGATGCGTTATTCTGATTCTGGCAACATTGGTAGATATGTAGCTACACTTGGACGCGTTATTATGATTATGGCAATATTGGTAGATATGTAGCTACACTTGGACGAGTTATTCTGATTCTGGCAACATTGGTAGATATGTAGCTACACTTGGACGCGTTATTCTGATTCTGGCAACATTGGTAGATATGTAGCTACACTTAGACGCGTTATTCTGATTATGGCAACATTGGTAGATATGTAGCTACACATTTTGAACGCGTTATTCTGATTCTGGCAACATTGGTAGATATGTAGCTACACTTGGACGCGTTATTCTGATTCTGGCAACATTGGTAGATATGTAGCTACACTTGGACGCGTTATTCTGATTCTGGCAACATTGGTAGATATGTAGCTACACTTGGACGCGTTATTCTGATTCTGGCAACATTGGTAGATATGTAGCTACACTTGGACGCGTTATTCTGATTCTGGCAACATTGGTAGATATGTAGCTACACTTGGACGCGTTATTCTGATTCTACCAACATTGGTAGATATGTAGCTACACTTGGACGCGTTATTCTGATTCTGCCAACATTGGTAGATGTGTAGCTACACTTGGACGCGTTATTCTGATTCTGCCAACATTGGTAGATATGAAGCTACACTTGGACGCGTTATTCTGATTCTGGCAACATTGGTAGATATGAAGCTACACTTGGACGCGTTATTCTGATTCTGGCAACATTTGTAGATATGTAGCTACACTTGGACGCGTTATTCTGATTCTGGCAACATTGGTAGATATGTAGCTACACTTGGACGCGTTATTCTGATTCTACCAACATTGGTAGATATGTAGCTACACTTGGACGCGTTATTCTGATTCTGACAACATTGGTAGATATGAAGCTACACTTGGACGCGTTATTCTGATTCTGGCAACATTGGTAGATATGTAGCTACACTTGGACGCGTTATTCTGATTCTACCAACATTGGTAGATATGTAGCTACACTTGGACGCGTTATTCTGATTCTGACAACATTGGTAGATATGAAGCTACACTTGGACGCGTTATTCTGATTCTGGCAACATTGGTAGATATGAAGCTACACTTGGACGCGTTATTCTGATTCTGGCAACATTTGTAGATATGTAGCTACACTTGGACGCGTTATTCTGATTCTGGCAACATTGGTAGATATGTAGCTACACCTGGACGCGTTATTCTGATTCTGGCAACATTGGTAGATATGTAGCTACACTTGGATGCGTTATTCTGATTCTGGCAACATTGGTAGATATGTAGCTACACTTGGACGCGTTATTCTGATTCTGGCAACATTGGTAGATATGTAGCTACACTTGGACGCGCTATTCTGATTCTGCCAACATTGGTAGATATGAAGCTACACTTGGACGGGTTATTCTTATTCTGGCAACATTGGTAGATATGTAGCTACACTTGGACGCGTTATTATGATTCTGTCAACATTGGTAGATATGAAGCTACACTTGGACGCGTTATTCTGATTCTGTCAACATTGGTAGATATGTAGCTACACTTGGACGCGTTATTCTGATTCTGCCTACCAGTATTTGCTTTTACTCATTAATGATGTGTGCTTAGCAATGAAGCAGATAATACAAATTTTATTCCGACCGAGACTCGATCTCGCGCTCACGAAATACCGCACAAGAGACGAACACGCTAACCATTACACCACAGTGGAGGGATATACGTTTTGCTTGACCAATGAATATACTTATTATAATATTATCTTATTAATTTTTATCAAAATGACATTAGTTAGATATATTCCTCAAGTTTTGATATATTAACGAGAAAAACACACATTAACCAAGCGGAAACAATGACGTATCGTAGTGGTTAAAACGACAGTAGTGCAATATAACTGCATAACTCTATACCATACGATGTGTTCAGGTGCTATCGAACCATCTGGTCTGTTAACACCTGGTCTTACTCCCACCTATTTGTGAGTGTTCGTGTTGTCCTATTTTATTTAATTTCACAGGTGTTACCTTCTTTATGCGGATAAAGCATTTTGTACTCTTCCATATCTGATGGTATGTTTTTTGTCTGTGGTGCATATGATTATTACATAATTGTATACAAAAATGCATATTCCTGGCTTCTGATAACCCCTAAGATACCTTCTTACAGTTCCTAAATAATGTAATTTATTAAAACCAAGGCCAGTATTCCCCAGATATATGTAACCTCGACCGAATTTGGCTAACCTGTTTACACCCTTTGGATTAAATAAAAACGTAGATATCAAAATTAGTGCGCACGACACGTTTCTGGAAAAACCTTCATCAGGTACTCTCAGAAAAACCTTCATCAGGTACTCTCAGAAAAACCTTCATCAGGTACTCTCAGAAAAACCTTCATCAGGTACTCTCAGAAAAACCTTCATCAGGTACGCTCAGAAAAACCTTCATCAGGTACTCTCAGAAAAACCTTCATCAGGTACGCTCAGAAAAACCTTCATCAGGTACGCTCAGAAAAACCTTCATCAGGTACGCTCAGAAAAACCTTCATCAGGTACGCTCAGAAAAACCTTCATCAGATACGCTCAGAAAAACCTTCATCAGGTACGCTCAGAAAAACCTTCATCAGGTACGCTCAGAAAAACCTTCATCAGGTACGCTCAGAAAAACCTTCATCAGGTACGCTCAGAAAAACCTTCATCAGATACGCTCAGAAAAACCTTCATCAGGTACGCTCAGAAAAACCTTCATCAGGTACGCTCAGAAAAACCTTCATCAGGTACGCTACATGCCCCTAAAGACTTTTGCATGATTAGGCTTTCAAATCTGTTGACTATGAGCGTACCTGATAAATGTTATTCAAGAAACGCTCGTATATACTTAATTGGATATCAATGCTTTTATAGAGAGTGAACGGAAATATAAGCTCGACCGAATGTCTGCTTGGAATGAAATACAGTACTCTATACAGAGCATATCGTTACTGTGGCTTGACAAAGATAAGGTCTGACTAAACTGTCATGATCAAAATAATTCGTGTTTCACTTGAAATAAAATCTTCATATACGCATAGTGTTACTCCCAAACAATATTTGTCTTTCGATTTTGAGTAAGGGTTATTCCAGAAACGCGTTGTGCGCATTACATTTGATATCTACGTTTTTATTAAATAGCTTTGTTTTATATATCATTCCGTCGTTTGTAGAATCACTATATATGACTGTAAGAGGAGCGTGAAGATACCAAAGTGGTAATCAGAAGCCGTAAATCGAAGAAGGACAGACAACGCAATGATCAAAAGAAAAAGGATAACAAAGGGACAAGCAACGATCTACAAAACATACACATAAAACTAAAGGTCGAGTAACACGAACCCCACTAAACACCGGGGGTGATCTCAGGTGCTCCGGTTATGTACTATATTCAATAATTTTCTTGAATATTTCCTTCATATTTGTCTCGTTAAAACACCACTGACATCACATTAAATACACAGGTAGTCTTTTGTATTCGCGTATTATTCGCGACAGGTTACTGAAGGATAGATAGTACATGCCATCCAATCCTATATTTTGACACAAGTACATTTTTATGGTGACATAAAAAATAATAATATATATACATAGTTATAAACAATATAAGGATTTAGTGCATGAATCTTAAAAATGTAACATAACGTCTTAAAAATGTCTATGTAATTTGTATGGTGTCCTTGACGAATGTTGAATAAAATGTTCGTCGTTTCGTCCCAATAGTATAGGGTCCGAAACATATATGAAACAACATAGGCTAATCTATTTAAGTCCTTAGTCACATTGCATTGCCTTGTTTTCTTATAAAAGAAACAAATTGGTAATCAGAAGCCGTAAATAGAACAGTGTGTTGTCCGCGGCTCTGTTTGACCTTTCTATTGCTACTATTGTTGTCCGCGGCTCTGTTTGACCTTTCTATTGCTACTATTGTTGGGCTTTTCTTAATGGAAGTGTGGCTATACCGTCCGTATATTTTTGATAATTTGATAAAGAATTAACAATCCAGAGACACAGGCAATAGAGAGTGCGTTGTGCGCATTACATTTGATATCTACGTTTTTATTAAATAGCTTGGTTTTATATGTCATTCCGTCGTTTGTAGAATCACCATATATGACTGTAAGAGGAGTGTGAAGATACCAAAGTGGTAATCAGAATCCATAAATCGAAGAAGGACAGACAACGCAATGGCCAAAAGAAAAAGTACAAAAGGACAAAATGAGTTTGAAGATACCAAAGGGGTAATCAGAATCCGTATATCGAAGAAGAACAGACAACACAATGGCCAAAAGAAAAAGTACAAAAGGACAAGAAGAGTTTGAAGATACCAAAGTGGTAATCAGAAGCCGTAAATCAAAGAAGGACAGACAACACAATGGCCAAAAGAAAAAGTACAAAAGGACAAAATGAGTTTGAAGATACCAAAGGGGTAATCAGAATCCGTATATCGAAGAAGAACAGACAACACAATGGCCAAAAGAAAAAGTACAAAAGGACAAGAAGAGTTTGAAGATACCAAAGGGGTAATCAGAATCCGTAAATCAGAGAAGGACAGACAACACAATGGCCAAAAGAAAAAGTACAAAAGGACAAGAAGAGTTTGAAGATACCAAAGGGGTAATCAGAATCCGTAAATCAGAGAAGGACAGACAACACAATGGTCAAGCCATTGAATGAAGACAAACAAAAATCTAAACTCACAAAAAACAAACTGCAAAGCAAACACAGCATAATGAAAATAAAAAGATGAAGTGAGTGAGACAGACCACACCAGAAAAAGCGAGCATTAGAGTTAGCAGTTCCTACTTCACTAGTTAAATGTATAATACATTGTACTCAAAATCAAGATTTGACCGTGATAGAAGAAAGGGACAATGTCTATATGAAACGAGAAGATCAATTGTCATTTGAGAACACGTGTATATTATGTACAGTAGTCAACATGCATTTAGTTAATTGAACATTTGTCTGTACACATGACAATGAACTATAATAATATCCTTATTATATAAGTAACTCACATTACCACAACAATTAATTATTAATGTGATTAAAGAAGATCCTATGTTTCTGTGAAATTTCTATCACGAACACATTTAAAGTCGACACGGAGCTACAATACTAGTGATTTATATGTGTACAAAAATAATGTTCATTTATTTACGAAACATCAATTTTGCTGTAAAAAACGATTTATTTTCTTTTGTGTAAAAATGTTTTCAAGGCAAATCTATTGACATGTCATTTTCACTGAATTTACCTGACAGGTATTAATTAATAATTTACCTGACAGGTATTAATTAATATCTTATTTTCTGTTAATAAACACTTTTTTTTAATAAAAAATGAATTACATTGTATATAAAATATGCAGATTTATTAGAAATATGTGAGAAGAGTTTGAAGATACCAAAAGGGTAATCAGAATCCCTACATCGAAGAATAACAGAAAACACAATGGTCAAAAGAAAAAGTACAAAAGGACAAGCAAAGATCTGCAAAACATACATATACAAGTAAAGATCGAGAGTAACATGAACCCCACTAAACACCATGGTTACAACTGTTTAGAGAACTAGATAAACTTTAACATATTCCAATATAGAATATAAAGTTATATTTCTGTTTTGTTATTCTGTAATTACATGCACATACTCCACTGTTTTATTTACATTTTGAAGACATTCGACTTTAGCCATACATGTTGTGACAGAAAACAAAAACGAACTGAAATAGGTTAGCACCAATACAACGTTACTGGATTAGACTAACAGGTAGGAATATTGTGGATTATATCATACGTTGTGACTTAGTAGTGGGGCCTGAATTTAAGCTTACTTTATTTTCATGCTATCCCAATTTTTGACTGAAGCACGTAGATATCTAATATATTGTGCAGGATGCGTGTCTGGAATAACCTTAAGAAACGTTGTATATCAAAAGATTGGAAAACCAAATAATTTGAAAGTGTTTGGAGCCAAGGTCCTAAATATGATACCCAAAATCGGCCAATTTTACCTAAGCCTGAGTGGGTTAGATTTAATTTTATAATAGGTACATTATTTAGGAACTGTGAATTCCGATAATAGGTATATTGCATAAACCAGAAACTCTGAATAGCTGGTGGATGATATTCTGTTTGACTAATAGTTCAACAGCAGATGTATCGACACAATGATAGTAGTGAAAACGTAATTGATCCCCACAACCCCACGTCAAAACGAAAGCATCATGGAATGAGCTTACAAACCGATTACATAACCTGCTAAACCTTTCGGAACACATGAATTCACTCCCGAATGTTAGTGGAGCTCGTGTTACTCGATCTTTAGATTTCTATGTAATGTGTTGTAGATCGTTGTTTGCCCTTTTGTCCTTTTTCTTTTGGCTATGTGTAATCTGTTCTTCTTCAAACTTTTATTATAACGACCACGCTAGCACTGTTATTGAACTTTCAACTTCATTGGTGGTACTAATAGGCATTGATTTCATATGCAGACGTGAATTGAACTATCATGCAATTGCGACCACAACTGCCCTCTGACATATTGTGACTATGTGTCCAACGTCAGTGTCACACAAAGACACTCCTATCATCTAGACAAGTACTACATCGTGACTAGAATTAGATAATGTTTTACATCTGTTTATAGTTCTATAAATAGCCACGACAAATAGGTATCAAACGCTCCTATTGTACTTGTATTCACGATATGAACTTCATTATCTGACAAATATTATCCTACTAATTAATAATTAGCTAATTAACGTATCTAATCACGATTAGAATGACATTATTTCAAATGATTCAAACAGGATCACCCTCAGAGAGTTATGAAACTGTCTACAAATAAGTCGTGACATGTCTATATCGTTATAGAGGCTCAGGTGGGGTGTTCAATGTCATATACGTTACAAGAAGAGTTTGAAGATACTAAATGGGTAATCAGAATAACAATACACAGAAAACTAAAGATCGAAGAAACACGAACCCTACTAAATCCTGGGGATGTACTCAGGTGCACTGGAAGGGTGCGCAGTTATTTAACCATACAACTAGCCTAACCCCGCCACTTTTTTTGAAGTGCCTGTATCAAGTCAGAAAAGTAAGTGGTCGTGTATGTGCCTGTTAAGGTTATCCTTTTTGTCATCTACTATTTATTGAAGAGCATATGCGAAGCTACGAAATGAGCCATCATAAATTTTTAACTCAATTTTAAGAAATTACTCACTAAAAATTGATCAACACTAGCTTAACCCCGCCACTATTTATTGAAATATTAGCAAAACAATATAGGGATGTAAATGAACATGACTGACTATTCAACATTACACTTAGATATAAACTCAAGTAAAGGAATAGTGCTTTTATTGCTGTTCTGCATTTCACAGTCACAGTAGGGTCTTCAACAATGAACAAAACTCATACCCTAAAATGCGTGTACAAAGGCTCTTATCCTGCAGGTGAAAAGTGCCCTTTACTCATGGACATCTTTGTCGTTTTGGCGTTACTTGGTGTGTATGATTTAATATCTCATATTCGGGGTTATCAACAGGAAAACCAAATAAACATAAAGTAATCTTACAAATAATGTCATCATTTGGCCCGACAAGGTAAAAAATACCGACAAAAAGACGATCACAAGGATCCAATAGGGGAAAGGTAAGAAGACTAGACAGTTTAATATAGTTTAAAGTGGACTGGCTAATTGAATTACATGAAAATAACATCTAAAGAAAGTTGAAGGAGTGTAAAACATAAACAGTCTATTACGCACAATACGTCCACAACTGTACAAGTAACTGAGTATAAAAATGAGCCAGTATGAATATATGTGTTAGGGAACGACTATTTAACTTTCAGGGGGGTTATGGTTTTTGTTTCGTTCAGAAAAATTTGTTCGGACAACACGAGAATTAGAATTTTTTTTTTGTCGCGCAAAGTGCGATATTTTTTCCCAGAATTTAACATTAGGTTATATGACAAAAACTCTGAATCAGATTATTTTTTTCCCCTCCACCAAAATCAGAATATTTTTTTCCAGCAACATTGGGAATCAGAATATTTTTTTAGAAAAAAACCATAACCATAACTGGAAGTTAAATTGTCCGTCCCTTAGTGGTATCATTTTTTCACTGTATATGTAGTTCAACGTAACTAGATATTACAAATACATATCTTGTCATTACCACAAGAAGGAAATAAATTAATCGTTCTGACGTCCCAATCGTCGTGGCATATGTTAATTATGTCATAAATGACGCATGGCAAATAGAAGTGAAATTAATAACATACAATGACACTGATTGTACAGGTATTGACAAATTTATAAGTTAAAAAAAACAGTAGTTTATTCATTGTGTAGCATTTTTCACGTTATTTTCTTTTTTATTTATTTTTTTTATCATTATTTACCTTTATTACGTAAACAATATGCTATAAATAGAATCATGATAGTTGCACTGCCATAGAAAAAAAAATCCTTGCTTATTCAGCATAAAAAAACATGAAAAAGGACAAATAATCAAAACAGCGTTTCCTTAAAACCATCATAAATATAGTTAAATTTACAAAAAAAAATGCAATGTAAATGTACTGCTAATTAATATGCTGAGAACATACACAGCATATATCAAGGCGTTCCTGTGTATTTTTTTTTTTTTTTTTTTTTTTTTATTCTTACCAAATAATAATTTACATGACTTAGCATACATACAACGTTAGTACTGAGTGTTATGATAACTAATGCACGTGTATGGGACTTAGAAAATAAAATAAACGTTAGAGGAAACCGAAGGGACCATATCAAGAATGGACAATCTAGAGAGGACGGGTAACATAGGACACACAACACAGATACAGAAGTAGACCATATCAAGAATGGACAATCTAGAGAGATACCGCAAACATAGGACACACAACAGAGATACAGAAGTAGACCATATCAAGAAAGGACAATCTAGAGATACCGGCAACATAGGACACACAACACAGATACAGAAGTAGATCATATCAAGAATGGACAATCTAGAGATGCCGGCAACATAGGACACACAACACAGATACAGAAGTAGACCATATCAAGAATGGACAATCTATAGATACTGACAACATAGGACACACAACACAGATACAGAAGTAGACCATATCAAGAATGGACAATCTATAGATACTGACAACATAGGACACACAACACAGATACAGAAGTAGACCATATCAAGAATGGACAATCTATAGATACTGACAACATAGGACACACAACACAGATACAGAAGTAGACCATATCAAGAATGGACAATCTAGAGATACCGGTAACATAGGACACACAACACAGATACAGAAGTAGACCATATCAAGAATGGACAATCTAGAGATACCGGCAACATTGGACACACAACACAGATACAGAAGTAGACCATATCAAGAATGGACAATCTAGAGATACCGGTAACATAGGACACACAACACAGATACAGAAGTAAACTATATCAAGAATGGACAATCTAGAGATACCGGTAGCATAGGACACACAACACAGATTCAGAAGTAAGCCATATCAAGAATGGACAATCTAGAGATACCGGTAACATAGGACACACAACACAGATACAGAAGTAGACCATATCAAGAAAGGACAATCTAGAGATACCGGCAACATAGGACACACAGCACAGATACAGAAGTAGATCATATCAAGAATGGACAATCTAGAGATGCCGGCAACATAGGACACACAACACAGATACAGAAGTAGACCATATCAAGAATGGACAATCTATAGATACTGACAACATAGGACACACAACACAGATACAGAAGTAGACCATATCAAGAATGGACAATCTATAGATACTGACAACATAGGACACACAACACAGATACAGAAGTAGACCATATCAAGAATGGACAATCTATAGATACTGACAACATAGGACACACAACACAGATACAGAAGTAGACCATATCAAGAATGGACAATCTAGAGATACCGGTAACATAGGACACACAACACAGATACAGAAGTAGACCATATCAAGAATGGACAATCTAGAGATACCGGCAACATTGGAAACACAACACAGATACAGAAGTAGACCATATCAAGAATGGACAATCTAGAGATACCGGTAACATAGGACACACAACACAGATACAGAAGTAAACTATATCAAGAATGGACAATCTAGAGATACCGGTAGCATAGGACACACAACACAGATTCAGAAGTAAGCCATATCAAGAATGGACAATCTAGAGAAACCGGTAACATAGGACACACAACACAGATACAGAAGTAGACCATATCAAGAATGGACAATCTAGAGATACCGGCAACATAGGACACACAACACAGATACAGAAGTAGACCATATCAAGAATGGACAATCTAGAGATACCGGCAACATTGGACACACAACACAGATACAGAAGTAGACCAGAACAAAAACAAAACACAGAAAACCTAAATAGATGAACAACATGAAACCCGCCAAAAGAAAAAAGAAAATAACAGGGATGAACTCAAATGCTCGAGGACCGACACTTTTCTCAATTTTGAAGAAAAATATGTTTAAGAAAAGGCATTACTAGTGTGTTATCTTCCAGAACAAATATCATTAATCCCTCTACGGTCATATTTTATATTAAGTAAAACAATAATTTATAAGGTATCGCTTATTTGTTGCCTTTGTCAACAGGACGTAATCTTCAACGTCTTGAAGGAGTATTGTATACCTAAAGAAGAAGGAAGTGAACTGATTTACAACAAATTCAAACTGGTTTCCTAAGTTCAACAGGGAAAACATGTGAATGGGTACCAGAAAAAGTTATACTATTCTAGTAGCAGAAAATACCTTTGTTTATCTGACACCTTTATATTGCTGTTAGATGCAACAAAGGCAAGAACAACCATTTTAGCGACCATTAAGAATCTTATCCTAATTATTATATATCTTATGTACCATCAAAATGTGCATACGTGGGATTGATCATATCTTTCATGTATCTTTGCATATCGACACCCTTTTGCCTGGCTAGAACGTGTTGAAAATACACCTATATATAAAGTCTACGTGAAAATTAGTACATTTTACCCTATATAAAAATGATGGTATTTTACCTTAAGAATGACAGAAAGATCTTCAAGCCTCGTCCGCACTACATTCGATATCTACGTGTTCATTACAATAGGAAAATAAACTTTACGTATAATTAAGGGTTAATCAGAGGCCGCAAGTCGAAGATGCTCGGTATAGAGTGGTAACCAAACCGGAAGCGAAAATACAATTCATGGCTTCCATAATATTTGATTGCCAGTTGATTTTTTTTGATTTTTTTTTTTTGGCCTTCTTCGATTAACGGTTTCTGAATACCCCTTCGTTATCTTCAAACTTTTCTTGTAAGAAGAGTTTGAAGATACGAAAGGGGTTATCACAATTCGTATATCGAAGACGAACAGACAACACAATGGCCAAAAGAAAAAGTACAAAATGGCAAACAACGATCTACAAAACATATACATAAAACTAAAGATCAGATAACACGAACCCCACTAAAAACCGAGGGTGAACTCAGGTGCTTCGGAAGGGTTAGCAGTTCCTGTTCCACTAGTTGAACTTACCTAATGGCGCATCGGGACATGTTCGCATAATCCTGACTAATTCCGCCGTTGCTTGCTCCATATCAGCTAGACGTGCTTCTACGTCATTTATGAAGGAAGAGTACGCGACGTTAAGACTGTTTAATGAGCCACCTCTTGTAGCGTTGCCACCACTGTGCTTCATTCTTTCTTGATAAACAAAGTCTAATAAAGTTTGACCATTTTGTACTATAGTTCTTAATCTATTTTCTGCATTTGTAAACATGTCTTGGCGCCATTGCGCATTTGTCATGGACACAATAGAAATTAAAATTACACCAAACGAAA
Organism: Bathymodiolus septemdierum; assembly: GCA_963383655.1. Classification (NCBI taxonomy): domain Eukaryota; kingdom Metazoa; phylum Mollusca; class Bivalvia; order Mytilida; family Modiolidae; genus Bathymodiolus; species Bathymodiolus septemdierum. Next base: position 26,104,775 of record OY726531.1, on the reverse strand, counting down.
ACGAAACCATTTTGAAATTTACAATTGTCTATTCCAAATGAAGTCAGATCTCAGACTTAGCGTTACTTCTTCATCTGTGAAAAGTTAATCCAAGAAAAATGGAGAAAAGTTACAACGAAAATTAACACAGTACTGCTCCTATCTCAGTACGTTGATGTTTCCTTCTAAGCTGTTGATTGGCACGACATATTATATTTATTAGCATTTTGATGTGTTGTACGACCTTATTAGTATGCTGGTGATATTTTAGCCTCGGGCTGATTTTCTACATTGTCTCCTGTCAAAGTAAAAAAAATGTCAGTTAATAAGAAGAAAAAAACATGTATTTGTATTTATTCTGTCTCATGAATATGTTTTAATTCATTGCACAATTATATTATTTTTGAAGCATGTGAATCACAGTGATGAAAATATGCAATAAATAATCTAATTCAAATTGATTAATATAATTAGGGAAATGTTGTCGTTTTTTTGTCCCTAAAAACAACAGGAAATAAGGGTAATAACAAAATTACCGAACTCCGAACAATCTTACAAAGGGAAAGTCAAAACTCATAATTATATAAACAGACAAAATCAGTCAACAACCGGAAAACTGTGAAAACCGTAATGACCCTGACTTGGTACAGGCATTTCTATAGAAATGGTGTGTTGAATCAGATTTTAAAGCGCCAAACCTCCCGCTTTCATTACGACTCAAAGGTTCTGGCTGTCACTATAACAGTATTTATAACAATACTGGAACCCAGTATTGAATCATAGCGCTGCACCTATATACGGTTAGAGTTATGATGTTTTACACCACTTTCAACAATATTTTAGCTATATCCTGGCTGTCAGTTTTGTTGGTGGAGGAAACTGAAGTACCCGAAGAAAACCAAAGTCACTGACAAACTTTATCACATATGTATACGGATATAGTATCACAAAATTCGCAAACCTGTGTGCACTTTAATAATAATATCATTAAATATTTACAATCATATCGATTAAAAGCAATGCAAGATATGTCCGTCTGGCAACAAAATGACCAATGGGAATGAACATTTGGTATATTAAATAGAAATGTATCAAATAACTGAGGAAACCACCAAGCAGCATCACCAGACAGGCCCTCAAATGGAACCCAGAAGGCAAAAGAAGCAGAGGACGACATAAAAACACCTGACGTAGAGACACAGAGTCAGAATTGAAAGAGCAGGGACACAACTGGAACTCGGCAGAAAAATTTGCGCCAAATCGAGTTAGATGGAGGGAGTTCGTCAATGGCCTATGCTCCCCAGCGGAGCAAAGGGCTTAAGTAAGTAGGTAAGTATCAAATAATGTTTACAAATTATGGTTAGTCTGGATAGTAGTCACACAATTCACGTGTAACATTGGTCAGTGCGCTAAAAAGCTATCAGTAGAATATATCTATATGACCATGCTTCCTTAATGGAAGGAAAGCTTGAAGATACCAAAGGGAGGTAATCAGAATCCGTCTATCGCTGAAGAACAGACAACACAATGGCCAAAAGATACCAAAGGGGTAATCAGGATCCGTATATCGCAGAAGAACAGACAATACAATGGCCAAAAGAAAAAGGACAAACAACGATCTACAAAACATACACATAAAATTAAGGATCGAGTAACACGAAACCCACTAAAAACCGGGTGAACTCAGATGCTTCGGAAGGGTAAGCAGTTCCTGCTCCACTAGTGACACCCGTCGTGGTAATCTAGTCACAAACCCGGTATTAAGTCATGAAAATGGCGCTAAACACCATACCCCTAACCCAACGACATATAAACATGTCATAATATTAATAACAAACAAGCCATGCAATACACACAAACTACATTCTCTAGTATGTCAAATAAGAATGCTGCATTTTTATGTCAAGTAGGTTAAATTAATGTTACTATAGCATATGACCCCGAACGCAATCAAGGTCAAAAAGCTATGCATCTGACGACCAGTCAAATCATACATAACAGCAATGTACAATGTACATATTAGATGGTTATATACCGTACTACTGATTTGCATGTAGAATACATGCAAAAGTCATCTGTTTTCTTTGTCATTTAATGTCGTATAATGTCATGAATGATGTAAACTACAAGATAACAAGATTAATACAACATTTTATTTGAAGAATATCAACTGTAATATATAGTGATCGTATTAGCTTTCATAGATATCTAGCAATGCGAACTGTGCTATAGTTTATGGTAATAAAATGAAAAACAAAAATACTACACTATGAAATCGAGGTGCCACCAGGTTTTGCGGCCGGCTCTCAACATTCCGGATTTGTCTTATGCATAGCTCAAGTGAATTTCGGATTTTAGTGGTGGTTCTTCAACCAAACGCTTGACTTACGCAGTCTTTCTGAGTTTCCAATACAAAACAGATCTACGGGTGTTATTGACAATAAAGGAAATCACAGCGACACGAACATTCCTCTAGCAACCCGAAATATCCTAATCCTTGAAGCTTGGATGTTTACCAAACTAATATAAACATGTCACAATATAAAACAAACAAATCCAGGTTCAATACAACCCTAAATACCACATACGTCCACAGGTATGACAGAAACATCGATATTGAGCAGAAACTGCTTACCATTCCGGAGCATATGAGTTCACCTCCGGGTTTTAGTGGGGTTCGTGTTACTCGATCTTTAGTTTTATGTGTAGTGTATTGTAGATTGTTGTTTGTCCTTTTGTGTTTTTTTCTTCTGGCCATTATGTTGTCTGTTCATTGATTTACGGATTACCACTTTGGTATCTTCAAATACTTCTTGGCATGATAAAATAAAACAGGATCAGTGACCCTTCATAAGTAAATGGGTCGTAGTTAACTAATTACTAGTTAAGAAGATTGAATATATTGACATTAAAATAACAATAGTTAATTGTAGGACATATAATATGAAACATGCCGTGTGTACTAAATTAGATATCTACGTTTTTGTTATCATAGAGTCAGTGTTAAGCTGAACAAAGGATGCTATTGTTTAATACATTATTTTTGTTATTATTTTATTGTATGACGTCAATATATTTTATATTCAAATACCTTTATACGTATTACCGTTTTGTAGTTATATGTTACGCTAGCAAACGGCAATAAAATTGGGCTAACTTTAACTTTTGATATTTTACAGAATACCACAATGTTTGTAACTGAGATTTTTTGTCTTCACATAAAAAAAACTATTACGGGAATTATGACACAAGTCATTTGATCACATTGCGTTGTATTGAATATACCTCGCCATGTGTGGGAACCACCTACCTTACAAATAAAACACGTCATGCGTATTGAACTAAATGCCAGCGTTTTTATTGCTATCCATGGGTCGATAACTCTGCTGGTGGATCTCACCACGAGTATCATCCGCCCTGTCGACACTAACATGATTTATTAAATATGGCAATGCTTGAAATTTACAGTTCATGAATAATGTAATGTATTGAAACTAAGGTGAATCTCCATCCGGTATACGTACGTAGCCATAACCGTTTTGGTTTTTCGCTATCTTGTTTAAGATCTTTGGTTTACTTTTTAATTATTTTGCTTTCTAACTTACCTAATGACGATTATTCCGGAAACGTGTTGTGTGCACTAAGAAAGATGTCAATGTTTTTATTTTTCATTTACTGTGATGTGCACTAATTGTATATGTAGTTCTCTAAGTAAAGCCCACTACTAACGACGACCTCTTCATAAATAACAGGTCGGGAATATCAAAGGGGTAATCAGAAGCCGTAAATAGAAGCAGGGCAGAAAGTACAATGGCCATCAACAAAGAGAAAAAGGACAAACAATGATCCAGTTTACTACAAAGATTGAGCAACATAAACCCCATTAAAAACCACGTGTGTACTCTGGTGCTCTGGAAGGTTAAGCAGGTCCCGTTTCACAAGTATTACTGTTCAACTACACTGGCGACCATCATATGACCTGCAAATCGTTGTGGATGCCAACATACATAAATAGATGCAATTAATACCTCTACAAAACAACCGGAAGTTGAGACGAACTGTATATCGTTTTAACGCGGACATATTAGAGTACATCAAACCACGGAATTGAAAACGTGAGGAAATGTAATTTGACAAAATTACTAAAATGAATCCCGTTACTATGGTCACAAATCCGATTATAAACCAAGAATGATGGGATTATGACTACGACATTGTTCTCTCTTAAAATGACAAGTTTTGTGAAGTTGGGTGTAGATAAAGACAAACAAACCATGTTCTCTGTGTAATTTGTAATTTATGGTGTTACTTTGTGCCTGTTTCAGCAGCTTTTGTTATAAGTGTCTTGGTGCAAGTAAACTACAGAGACTCAACAGGATGATATATTTACAAATATAACAATGATAGCTACAATAAACTGAAAATATGAAAAAAGATTTGCATCCCGCACTATAAAAAAATACGGTAAATATGACATGTCACGTGTATGTAATATAACCTCAATAATGACCTTTACGGGTGATCTTTGTTATGTAATCATACATTCAATAAGTCATTATTGACAATGATAGGTGAGATATTTATATCACAAAATGACGTTCTTACTGGTAATCATGATCACTTAGACGCTTAAAGTTGACTGGTCGTAATAATTTATTGACGACGCCATTAAGTAACAACCAATCAATGGAGTCATATATTTCCACGTGTTATATCACCCGAGGAGATTTTAACATTATAGAAATGAAAGACAACTATTGTTACTACTACATGTACATGACAGTTGAAATCACAACGTTAAAATATCAAGCAAGGGTGATTAATAAAGACATAGATATCAATTTTTTTTTTTTTTTTTTCAGATCATTTTATTCAAAAGCCCTGCTATATAATTACCCTATGTAGACCAGGGGAGCTACATAGGGGTCCCTGTGCTTTACATAACTCAGTTGACCAGGGAAAATATCAAAATGAGTAAAAAAAATTACACTCCCTTTCATTCACAAAATGAAAATTACAAACATACATGTACATTTAATTTAACAACATATATATCATCATTTTGTCTTCTCACAAAAGAGTTTGGGTTATCAATAATTAAATTAATAATTACGACCAATCCGGTCAATTAAAATTGTATTGGACAATCTTATTTTACCTATGATTTCTTACCCTTCGGTGCACCCCACTTATGTGTCGCCTTATTTATACGTAACAGTCACAGCAGCATGGTTTTGATGTGTTGCATATGATAATTATAGTGTATATTAAAAAGATGGATTTAATTCTATATAACTGGATTTACTTTTGTATGCAGACAGTAATAATGTAAGTACAGTTAATTATCGATAAGAACAATAGGAAGTTGATACAATTGTTTGCCTGGTAGTTGGAAACTAAAATACATTAACAATTTGCACATGTTACAGAAGCTTCAGTTTGTGGGAGTTTCTACGTAATTATACCCGTTTACAAAATGAGTTTTTTTCAATTCTATTAATGTATCATCATCATAAATAGCAGATAGAAACGACAATTCATTTTTTAACAGATTAATAATTTTAATTTTACTCATAGCCATTTTCTGATATCATAGATATCAAATTTAGATCGCCATGATATAGATGAAAAGTTGCTGAGCTGGCATTAAACAACACTTTTTGAATCATTCATTCACTCAAATTTAGGGCACATGACAAGTTTCTGGAATAGCCATCACCAGGTACGCTAAAAGTCACAAGATTGGAAAGCTAAATAATTCCAAAAGTTTTTGGAGCAGGAACACCAATCCAAAGGGTTTAAACAGAGATTGGAATCAACTTCCAACTAATACAAAATCGGCAGAAACAATCGAAGGATTCAGAGCTGCCCTAAAGTCAAGCACTGGAAGAAAATGAACAACATAGAGTGTACATAATTTTATTTGTAAATTGGGGATTATTTTTAATGTAAATAGTTTATAGAAAACTTGCTGTGTTGCCCGACACTGCGCAGAGTTTCTCAAACGGAACCAAATACATTCGTTTAACGAATCCGGTTCCTTACCTGGAAGAAGAAGAAGAAGAAGAAACAGGATAGCCAAAAATGAAAGCGTAGAGCACATGACAAGTTTCTGTAATAACCTTCATCAGCTATGTTTAAAGAAGAAGAAGAAGAAGAAGTAGAAGAAGAAACAGGATAGCCAAAAATGAAAGCGTAGAGCACATGACAAGTTTCTGTAATAACCTTCATCAGCTATGTTTAAAGAAGAAGAAGAAGAAGAAGAAGAAACATGATAGCCAAAAATGAAAGCGTAGAGCACATGACAAGTTTCTGTAATAACCTTCATCAGCTATGTTTAAAGTCATAAGATTGGAAAGCTAAATAATTTCAAAAGTTTTGGAGCAGGAAAACTAATGAGTCTAAACAAGATAGCCAAAAACACGAAAACTTAGATATCAGATTTAGTGCGCACGACATGTTTCTGGAATGACCTTCATCTGGTATACTCAAAGTCAAACTAATTGGAAGCCAAATGATTTAGAAGTCTTACAAATCGGTTAAGTTCACCTATACCAAGTGAAGATAACCTTAGTTTTATTAATAATTACATTATTTAGTAGGAGCTGTAAATTTCAATAATAAACTAACAATTCATCTAACAAACGAAGACAAAAGATTGGAAAGCCAAATTATTTTAAAATCTGTTTGAGGACAGAAAAACCAAAGGGTCCAAAGACGATAGCACAAATCGACTAAGGGAGATAAACCTGTGTTTTAACTTACTAACACCAGAAAAACACTTGCGTCACAGCATCATTACACTCAAGGGGGGGGGGAGGGGGAGGGGGGAGGGGGTCAGTCATAAAATTATTTCGTACGACCATCTATCCCCTGTCTACGGCTGTGATTATGTAGATTCTTATAATCTCTTCTCTATCAGTTTTCGTGGATTGACGGAGCATGAAATGTTAGTGGAAACTTCAATTCGTGGTTTTGTTTCATTTTTTTTTTTTTTTTTTTTTTTTTTTTTTGCTTTTCTTTTTGTTTGTTTGTTTGTTTGTTTGTTTGTTTGTTTTTACTTCCTGATCTATTTTTTTTTTAGATCACCGCACTTTTATTCTTATAATCTCTTTCGTATCATTCTTTTATGGAAGAAGTGAATTCGAAAGATTTGTGGAAACAGAGTGGTTTTATTACTTTGTTTTATGTTTATCAAGCCAGGAAAGTGTGTGCTCATGTATATTTTTCGATTGGATTTTTGAACTGTTCCATCAAATTTTATTTGTAGATTGTATCATTTTTCGTGGATTCGCAAAAGGGATTCTGTCTATGCTATGCATTTTTATTTTGTAGATCGACTTTTTTTATTTCTCTATATAAACTATCCGAGTTGTATTTTTCGTGAATTATCGGCAGATTAATTTAAATTCGTGGTTATGTTGTGTAGGTCAACGCCTCCTTATCTGAAAAAAATAATGGTATTAGTCGTTACATTTCGCGGTTTTATTATGCCCACGAAATATGGTATCCCGATAATTGGTAAGAACTTGAACAATATACCTGATGGTGTATTGGAATTTTACAGCGCTTAAGGTGATGCATGTTCATAACAAGAGCATGTACAACTCCAGGAAATACTTTTGATATAACATGTAACATTTAATGACTCTGCATGTGATATTTTTTGTTTTTTTAAACTGGTTATGATTTATTAGCAGGATTTATTACGTAATAAATTACAAATGTAAAGATTTGACAATACCGTCCATTGATTGGTGATCAGATATCAACGTGTTTTATAATAGGTTTGTTAGGAGGAGATGATTAATACCGACATTAATTAAAGAAGAATAAAAGTGAAAGATTTGCAATAATTATGTATAGTACAACTGGGTTTTTTGGGGGATTTTGTTTTCTGTTTTTTTTGGGGGGGGGGGGAGGGGGAAAGGGATTCCAATCTCCTTTAACAAATTTCTAGAAAGTCTAACACCTCATTCCTGTAAGTATGCTTGTGCCTAAGTTATGTTTTCTAAAATTAACCGGATTAAAAAAAAAAAAAAATCGTTTATTTTAAATAGAAGGCAGATATTATTTGTTCTTCAGAAGCGATTTTTGAATCAGAATTTTAAGAAAAAAATGCATGCATTCACAAGTTTTCGGAAAAATTATTATTTTTAAGGAAAATAAATCAGTTTTTTAACGTGTGTCCCTGTTCTACAATAGGAAAATATAGTTAAAATAAACATGTATCCCTATCAAAACTAAACATGATTTTTCGTCTTCAATGATTCATCTTCGAATAGATTCTACAATCAATTTGATTAGAAATACACAAGTTGTATAAAACAAGTTAATTATCATCATTTATCTATACTATTCATTCTTTTATTTCCTACTAATTCATAGAAAATATATAAAATGTCACAAATCAAAAAATCATTCTAGTTTCATTATACTAATGATTTATATGTAGCCAGTGTCTTCATTGTCAGTATTAGAATACAGGGAGTGTTTTTGTGGTCTAAGGTGATTGAACGACAAACAGAGTCCTCCAAGAGAATTTTTGCAAGGCGGAACAAGGCTGCATTGAGGCCCAGGGGACAGGCTGAGACTTCTCTCAAAATTGAGGATTTCAAGTCAATAAAACCAATGGCTAAATTTCATCGGAAGCTTTACATAATTATTTGTCTTAATAAACTAAATATAGTTGAAAATTCCAAAACAAATTAAAAATCAGACTAAAACGTATATGGTTAAGAGATTCACATCCCCTTCTTAGTTCTCCAGGCCCCGGACCGATGTACCGGCTGAACTCCCCTCTCATAGGCCCTGGCGACAAATAATGAACTTCTGTCTTCATAGATCTCCGCACAGTTAATGTCAAGATGAATTCGTCTTGTAGATTTGTTGTTAGAATTGATCATGCTGACTCTAGATCGTTACATGATGTAGAATAATATTATCACATCATAACGGTCAGTTTTATTTTAAAAACGGATCGGAGAAAATCACCGCCATTTTCTTAGTCTCCGCCAGAGTTATCGTTCCTGTTCTCACATCGCTCTGGTCGATGTTAACATTTTTTAAGTCATAGACAAATTATACACATCACAACATTATGATATTATAAGTGGTGTTTAGACCTACAATATGCGAGTCCACGTGTCTTCAAGTGTCGACGTTTACCCCTTATGTATTGCATACTTTCTGTTTTTGTAAATTGTGGGAAAACCTCGTTTAGCACAAATTTGTCAATCATAAACAACAGTCCGTAGGTACACATGTGGCTCCATTCGTACATAGTAACATGATTCACAGCGTATTGTATGACATACTTATTATATGCTTTGTATTTTTTTTTACATTGTTACGTAAAGATTTTTTTTTCTACAATATTGTAGCAACAGAAAGAAACCACCACAATTAATTAAGTTTCTCTACTTTAAAATACATGTAGTAAAAAAAAATACTTAATAATAACATGTATAACTATCTATGCAATCAGTGTCTATCACCACTATAGTTGTGAGTTCGAATCCCGTTCATGGCATGGTGTACTCGATACAACCTTGTGTGATATAAAGTTTGTCAGTGACTTGCTACAGGTTGGTGGTTTTCTCCGGATACTCTGGTTTCCTCTACCAATAAATCTGACCGCCACAATGTAATTGAAATATTGCTAAAAGTGGCTTAAAACACAAACCACAACCTTAGCCCCTGTGGAAAAGTCAAGTGACAAATAACACACAAATCCATGTGTTTCGTATTGGGTTTGGGCGTTTTATGCCCAAATACATTTACTTCCTTAAATACATTGTGTTTATAGTTCAAGATTATGATTTAAGGTAGAACGGTGGTGTGTCTTACTTCATCACTACCACTTTCTAACCCAATACTTATTTGTTTGTTTGATAGTGTTTAACACCACTTTCAAAAATATTTCAGTTATATCGTGGCGGTCAGTTTTGTTGATGGAGAAATCGGAGGACCTGGAGAAAACCACTGACCTATCGCAAGTCACTGACACAACTTTACCACATAATGTTATACACCTCGCCCTGATCGAGATTCGAACTGGTTAGAAAGTGGTGGTGATGAAATAAGACATAACATCGTTCCATCTTGATTTCTAATTTTAATCTAATAACACAATGTATTTAAGCAAGTGAATGTATTTGGGCATATACCGCCCAAACCTAACACAAAAAAAATATGTTTTTTACTTTTTCCCACGGTATTCATGCTCGCAGACATTACAAATATTTACATGTAATAGAGAAGCATGTTTCCGACTTCCTCTTATTCATCCTTATAAACCTATAAACATAAATTTGTGGTAAACAAATCCCGTGTCCTAATATAATTAAAAGAATGACAATTGGAGGAACTAAATGGAGCGTTGTCAGTTGGTCTGAAGGATATAATAAATATGTCCGCCTACTATAGGTTCATCAAAGTACGTTCTGACCCTGGCTGTAATATGTTGTCAAACGATGGAATGGTAAAAGACATTGAAAAATTACTTGTGTGTCTATTAACAAAGGGAATATTATTTTTATATTTACATTTATTAAGTAAATGAATTTTTTGATGTTATATACAGGGCCGTATTAACAACATTATAGGCCACCGGGCAAAGCAGTGCACCGGTGCACATGCATACACAACCACTCACTGTAATGGTCGATAAAATTAAACATATATTTATTGTATGCCCCGGTCACGGGCAGTTGCACAGCGTGCGCATGCATTATGACGTCACTGATTATATATTAAATATTAATAATACATATACTGCAAGGATCCATTTGTCTTGTCTTAGAAAGTGAGAGGTGATTATTGGAGTTCAAAGCTATTCTCAACGCCATGACAATTTTATTGGAGGAGGAACTGCTAAAGTCATATCAATATCCATCCTCTTACTTGAGAGTTGTTCTGTCCACGAGTGGGAAGAGGAAGCATAGCTTGTTATGATCACATTATCGCAGTGCCATTGAGGTTATCAACATCTTCAAAAGGGGAGACCACCTTGGTGATGTAATGGTTAGCGTGCTTGCTAGAGTACGGCCGATCGTGAGTTCGAGACCCGAGACCAAGGATAATGAAATTGGTACATGTATTTGTTGTTTCTCCGTAAAGCACACATCATCATCTTTATCAAAATATAATTTGTTCACGTCATGAAATAGCTGAAAATTGTCCACTTGGCGTTAAACAACAATTACTTACTCACTCATTCAATGTTTGTGTTAGATGATTTAGAGTGTTTACTTTATATTTCAGCACGTGGTTTTTTCAGTGTACAATTTTCCTATTTATGCTATTCCTTGAATATTCCTGTCTTTGCACGTGTGACCTTAGCAGATTTTGTTTATCCTGGTTTTTCCCTTTGGTTTTCCTACTTCCAAAGACATTTAAATTATTTTGCTTTCTTATCTTTTGATTAATAGCGTACCTAATGATGGTTATTCCAGAAACGTACCTAATGATGGTTATTCTAGAAACGTACCTAAGGATGATTATTCTAGAAACGTACCTAAGGATGGTTATTCCAGAAACGTACCTAATGATGGTTATTCCAGAAACGTACCTAATGATGGTTATTCTAGAAACGTACCTAAGGATGGTTATTCTAGAAACGTACCTAAGGATGGTTATTCCAGAAACGCGTCATGCGCACTAAATGAGATATCTACATTGTTATTTGCAGTTCTATTGGTGGAGTACCCGGAGAAAGCCACCGACCTGTCGTAAGTCACTGACGAACTTTATCACATAATGCTGTAACGTTAGTGGTGATAGGCACTGATTGCATAGGTAGTTGTAAATCCAACTACCATACGATCACGACGATGACGGCCCCTGAAGGTTTTTCCAGAAACGCGTCGTTGCGCACCAAATGAGATATCTGCATTGTTATTTACACGAGTTTCAGAGTAGATGGCATGTTATAAACATTTAACAAAGACATTAACTCTACTTAATAATATATTATTTATGAATGTACAATGATAACAGTTCTACTAGTATCAAAACATTATGATGAGCTGTACAAATATATTATTGTTCTTGACTACTTGTATAAATTGACGCATTTTGTACAAATGTTTCATGAGAATGTTAATATGTTGTTCGCCATAGATATTAGCCAGGCAATAAATGTAGTTCATTTATACTAACAAGACCAGTAGTCATGGAAACGACAAGGGATATAAATCCTACATCATACAATACGATAGTATTAACAATTAAGTTTGAAGATATCAAAGGGGTAATCAGAAGACGTAATTCTCAGAAGGACAGACAACACAATGACCAACAGATTGGAGATGCCAAAGGATTAATCTTAAGACATAAATCGAAGGACAGACAACAAAATTGCGAAAAGTTTGAAGATATCACAGGGTTAATCCGAAGATGTAACACGAAGAAGGACAGACAATGCAATGGCCAAAAATTTGCAGAAATCAAAGGATTAATCAGAAGACGTAAATTGAAGAAGGACAGAAAATACAATGACCAAAAGTTTGAAGATATCAAAGGGTTAATCAGAAGATGTAAATCGAAGAAGGACAGAAAATACAATGGCCAAAAGAAAACTGACCAAAGAACAAGCAATGATCTACAAACCAATACACAGAAAACTAAGGATTGAGTAACACGAACACCAACGAAAATCGAGAGTGAATTCATGTGCTCCGGAAGGGTATGCAGTTCCTATTCCACTAGTGGCACTCGTCATCATACCCATTTACATTTGTGCCACACAAATTCCGCAATGGTTACACAAGTCGTGGCGCGACCATTAAACGTTCGAAATGATGACTCCAATTTAACCATTAGGACTCCTTGTGTCAGTAGATTCATTGGTAGAAGCAACCGTCTATGAAGGAAATCATTATAGCAACTACAACCTCTGAAATATGGGTATCAACTCAGAGATATATACCTCATATACAGGTGCTGCTGTAATGTTGCCTCGTGATATTGATGACATCAGCAATTATTTGGTTGGATGATATCCAACATTTTTAATGAGTATTATATTTGAATTGTATGGGGGGAAAGAGTGCATGGTACACGGAATGATCTCATTTACTGGTTTCTCTTGTTTTCATTTATATTCCTTAATATAAGTAAAAGCCACACCATTGGGATTTTTTTTTTTTTTTTTTTTTTTTTTTTTTTTTTAAATAATTGCGACAACTTGGACCATGCGAAAAAGAAATAGATGAGGTAAAATTGCGATGAACTCTGGTCCACTTCGAATTATTGATTTATATTAATAATTGAAGTAGAAAGATAAATTAACTAATTGTGTTTGAAAAAAGGAAAACAAATCTTATAATTTGCGTTCTTGAAAACCGGATCGATCGTGTAATTGTTAGCGTGCTCTCATGGAGTGTGGTAGATCGTGGGTTCGAACCCCCGTCGTGTCAAACCAAAGTATAATGTTGGCATTGGTTGCTCCTTCGCTAATAATTAAGTACGCGTCATTAATGAGTAAGAGCAAAGACTTGTTGGCTCGGAATCACGATAATGTATCAGAGTGGATCGACGTGTCTACACGTGGTTTGTTGTTTCAGTTTTACTATGAAAAATCTAGATAAAAGAAAAACGTCTATTATGTGTTACATTTGTCTTCCTCCACTAATTCTAATATCTTCTTAATCATTTTAAAGGAAATCTTAAGATATCTATAAAGATATATAATTCGAAGAAACCCATTCAACTTTTAAAAAATATATAAGAAGACGTTCGAAGATTCTACCATTTAGAACGCACCTCTGGTTTTTGAATAAATAAATGTCACCATTCTACATTTCCATCAAATATTGTCTATCCGGTGTACATAGAAAAATATCCAACTTGTCTATCCGCTTTATATAGAAACATATCCAACTAGTAAGGTGATCATTATGATTACGGTGAATATAGTAATTATAACAATATAAATCCGCAAAAATATCCTGTCCCATATTTCAGCTATTTCCTTCCAAGTCAAACGTTCCTTTTCTGTTTTTTCCTTTTCACCTTCAATTCCTACGTCTATATGAATTACATTTACTGGTGTTTTCTCCTTTTTTCTGCACGATATACAATTAAGGAGCTTTCCGAACGTATATGTAACTGAGAGTAGCCATTTTGGTCTGGGTGTTTCATCCTCTTTGTGGTAAACTTTGAGTATATATAGTGTTATTGGTATAGACAATATGTCGAGCGAGAGTACAAATATATTATACAAGTCTGAAAAAAAAAAAGTAAAATAATAACATTTTTATGTTGGGAAGTGTTTGTTTGTTTGATGGTGTTTAACGCCACTTTCAACAATATTTCAGTTATATCGTGGCGGTCAGTTTTATTGTTGAAGGAAACCGGAGGATCCGAAGAAAACCACCGACCTTTCGAGATTCGAACTCACAACATCATCGGTGATAGGCACTGATTACATAGGTAGTGGTAAATCCAACTAACATGCGATCCTGGCTGCTATGCACATCTGAAAAAATGCAAATAATTTGCATCTTTATTTTGGAAATAAAAAAAATATTTTGCAATTTTACAACGTAGGTAGAACGCAGATTAAGTTATACATGTCAGTGAATTAGATAAATTATTGGGTGAATTGTATAAAAAGGGAAGCAAGCGGTACATATGCTAGTATTAAAAGTAATGATCTTTAATCAACAGATTATACCTTCCTAACTAGATAGTAGTCAGTTAACTACGAGCAGTCATTGACCCTGCTATTGTACTGTCCATGTTTATGTTGTTCATTCATTTTTGTGACAGATTGTGGTCTTTTTTGTTAGGGGAAGTGAATCTACAGGTATTTTATCGTTTGTTCATATACGTATTGCCGTTGGAAACCCAGTTAACAAGAGTGGGACCCCATTAACCAGTTTAACCCACTTTAACACCGCCATATTGTTGTGCCTGTCCCAAGACAGAGCCTATATTTTCAATGTCATATACTCTTAGATTGACAGAGGAGTATTATGCTATCTATCTACAAATCGGGATATGTGCATGATCTTAATAATTATAGAGGCATAACTTTTACTTGAAATGTTTATAAAGTATATTCAAAAGTTAAGAAAATATTATGGCTTTACTTGAAAATGATAATATTCTTGTAGAACGTCAGGGGACTTTTAGAAGAGACAGACATATAGATGAACAGGGGTTGTCATGATTGATATTTAGTCGGAGGTTTGGACAGAGATTGTTGTGATTGATACTTACTTAAGACGGAGATATGGACAGAGGTTGTTGTGATTGATACTTACTTAAGACGGAGGTATGGACAGAGGTTGTTGTGATTGATACTTACTTAAGACGGAGGTATGGACAGAGGTTGCGATTTGATACTTACATAAGACGGGGGTATGGACAGAGGTTGTTGTTATTGAAACTTACATAAGACAGAGGTGTTGGCAGAGGGTGTTGTGATTGATACCTACTTAAGACGAGGTATGGACAGAGGTTGTTGTTATTGAACTTACATAAGACAGAGGTATGGACAGAGGTTGTTGTGATTGATACATACTTAAGAAGGAGGTATGGACAGAGGTTGTGATTTGATACTTACCTAAAAACAGTGGTATTGACAGAGGTTGTTGTTATTGAAACTTACATAAGACAGAGGTGTTGACATAGGTTGTTGTGATTGATGCCTACTTAAGACGAAGGTTTTTATGATTGACACTTACTTAAGACAGGGGTTTTTATGATTGATACTTACTTAAGACTGAGGTGTTGACAGAGGTTTTCGTGATTGATACTTACTTAAGATGGAGGTATGGACAGAGGTTGTCGTGATTGATACTTACTTAAGATGGAGGTATGGACAGAGGTTGTCGTGATTGATACTTACTTAAGACAGAGGTTTTTATGATTGATACTTACTTAAGACAGAGGTTTTTATGATTGATACTTACTTAAAACAGAGGTTTTTATGATTGATACTTACTTAAGACAGAGGTATGGACAGAGGTTTGATACTTACTTAAGACGGAGGTATGGACAGAGGTTGTCGTGATTGATACTTACTTAAGACAGAGGTTTTTATGATTGATACTGACTTAAGACAGAGGTTTTTATGATTGATACTTACTTAAAACAGAGGTTTTTATGATTGATACTTACTTAAGACAGAGGTATGGACAGAGGTTTGATACTTACTTAAGACGGAGGTATGGACAGAGGTTGTCGTGATTGATACTTACTTAAGACAGAGGTTTTTATGATTGATACTGACTTAAGACAGAGGTTTTTATGATTGATACTTACTTAAAACAGAGGTTTTTATGATTGATACTTACTTAAGACAGAGGTATGGACAGAGGTTTGATACTTACTTAAGACGGAGGTATGGACAGAGGTTGTCGTGATTGATACTTACTTAAGACAGAGGTTTTCATGATTGATACTGACTTAAGACAGAGGTTTTTATGATTGATACTTACTTAAAACAGAGGTTTTTATGATTGATACTTACTTAAGACAGAGGTATGGACAGAGGTTTGATACTTACTTAAGACGGAGGTATGGACAGAGGTTGTCGTGATTGATACTTACTTAAGACAGAGGTTTTTATGATTGATACTTACTTAAAACAGAGGTTTTTATGATTGATACTTACTTAAGACAGAGGTATGGACAGAGGTTTGATACTTACTTAAGACAGAGGTATGGACAGAGGTTGTCGTGATTGATACTTACTTAAGACAGAGGTTTTTATGATGGATGCTTACTTAAGACTGAGGTGTTGACAGAGGTTTTCGTGATTGATACTTAAGACAGAGGTATGGACAGAGGTTGTCGTGATTGATACTTACTTAAGATGGAGGTATGGACAGAGGTTGTCGTGATTGGTACTTACTTAAGATGAAAGTATGGACAGAGGTTGTTATGATTGATACTTACTTAAGACAGAGCATTTTAAGATTGAGACTTATTTAAGACAGGTTTTTATGATTGATACTTGCTAAGACAGAGGTTTTTATGATTGATACTTAAGACAGAGGTTTTTATGATTGATATTTGCTAAGACAGAGGTTTTTATGTTTGATACTTACTTAAGACTGAGGTGTTGACAGAGGTTTTCGTGATTGATACTTAAGACAGAGGTATGGACAGAGGTTGTCGTGATTGATACTTACTTAAGATGGAGGTATGGACAGAGGTTGTTATGATTGATACTTACTTAAGACGGAGGTATGGACAGAGGTTGTTATGATTGATACTTACTTAAGATAGAGGTATGGACAGAGGTTTGATACTTCCTTAAGACGGAGGTATGGACATAGGTTGTCGTGATTGATACTTAAGACGGAGCTATGGACAGAGGTTGTCTTGATTGATACTTACTTAAGATGGAGGTATGGACAGAGGCTGCTATGATTGATACTAACATAAGATAGAGGTATGGACAAACTTTGATACTTACTGAAGACGAAAGAATGGACAGAGGTTGTTGTTATTGATACTTACTTAATACAGAGGTATGGACAGAGGTTGTCGTGATTGATACTTAAGACAGAGGTATGGACAGAGGTTGTCTTGATTGATACTTACTTAAGATGAAAGTATGGACAGAGGTTGCTATGATTGATACTTACTTAAGACAGAGGTATGGACAGAGGTTTGATACTTCCTTAAGACGAAGGTATGGACAGAGGTTGTGATTGATACTTACTTAAGACAGAGGTATGGACAGAGCCTTGATACTTACTTAAGACGGAGGTATGGACAGAGGTTGTTGTGATTGATACTTACTTAAGACAGGTATGGACAGAGGCTTGATACTTACTTAAGACAGAGGTATGGACAGAGGTTGTCGTGATTGATACTTACTTAAGACAGAGGTATGGACAGAGGTTGTTGTTATTGATACTTACTTAAGACAGAGGTATGGACAGGTTGTCGTGATTGATACTTACTTAAGACAGAGGTATGGACAGAGGCTTGATACTTACTTAAGACGGAGGTATGGACAGAGGTTGTTGTGATTGATACTTAAGACGGAGCTATGGACAGAGGTTGTCTTGATTGATACTTACTTAAGATGGAGGTATGGACAGAGGCTGCTATGATTGATACTAACTTAAGACAGAGGTATGAACAGAGGTTGTTGTTATTGATACGTACTTAAAACAGAGGTATGGACAGAGGTTGTCGTGATTGATACTTACTTAAGATGGAGGTATGGACAGAGGTTGTCGTGATTGGTACTTACTTAAGATGAAAGTATGGACAGAGGTTGCTATGATTGATACTTAAGACAGAGGTATGGACAGAGGTTTGATACTTCCTTAAGACGGAGGTATGGACAGAGGTTGTTGTGATTGATACTTACTTAAGACAGAGGTATGGACAGAGGCTTTATACTTACTTAAGACGGAGGTATGGACAGAGGTTGTTGTGATTGATACTTACTTAAGACAGAGGTATGGACAGAGGCTTGATACTTACTTAAGACAGAGGTATGGACAGAGGTTGTCGTGATTGATACTTACTTAAGACAAAGGTATGGACAGAGGTTGTTGTTATTGATACTTACTTAAGACAGAGGTATGGACAGAGGTTGTCGTGATTGATACTTACTTAAGACAGAGGTATGGACAGAGGCTTGATACTTACTTAAGACGGAGGTATGGACAAAGGTTGTTGTGATTGATACTTAAGACGGAGCTATGGACAGAGGTTGTCTTGATTGATACTAACTTAAGATGGAGGTATGGACAGAGGCTGCTATGATTGATACTAGCTTAAGACAGAGGTATGGACAGAGGTTGTTGTTATTGATACTTACTTAAGACAGAGGTATGGACAGAGGTTGTCGTGATTGATACTTACTTAAGATGGAGGTATGGACAGAGGTTGTCGTGATTGGTACTTACTTAAGATGAAAGTATGGACAGAGGTTGCTATGATTGATACTTACTTAAGACAGAGGTATGGACAGAGGTTTGATACTTCCTTAAGACGGAGGTATGGACAGAGGTTGTTGTGATTGATACTTACTTCAGACAGAGGTATGGACAGAGGCTTGATACTTACTTAAGACGAAGGTATGGACAGAGGTTGTTGTGATTGATACTTACTTAAGACAGAGGTATGGACAGAGGCTTGATACTTACTTAAGACAGAGGTATGGACAGAGGTTGTCGTGATTAATACTTACTTAAGACAGAGGTATGGACAGAGGCTTGATACTTACTTAAGACGGAGGTATGGACAGAGGTTGTCGTGATTGATACTTACTTAAGACAGAGGTATGGACAGAGGTTGTTGTTATTGATACCTACTTAAGACAGAGGTATGGACAGAGGCTTGATACTTACTTAAGACAGAGGTATGGACAGAGGTTGTCGTGATTGATACTTACTTAAGACAGAGGTATGGACAGAGGTTTGATACTTCCTTAAGACGGAGGTATGGACAGAGGTTGTTGTGATTGATACTTACTTAAGACAGAGGTATGGACAGAGGCTTGATACTTACTTAAGACGGAGGTATGGACAGAGGTTGTTGTGATTGATACTTACTTAAGACAGAGGTATGGACAGAGGCTTGATACTTACTTAAGACGGAGGTATGGACAGAGGTTGTTGTGATTGATACTTACTTAAGACAGAGGTATGGACAGAGGCTTGATACTTACTTAAGACAGAGGTATGGACAGAGGTTGTCGTGATTGATACTTACTTAAGACAGAGGTATGGACAGAGGCTTGATACTTACTTAAGACAGAGGTATGGACAGAGGTTGTCGTGATTGATACTTACTTAAGACAGAGGTATGGACAGAGGTTGTCGTGATTGATACTTACTTAAGACGGAGGTATGGACAGAGGCTTGATACTTACTTAAGACAGAGGTATGGACAGAGGTTGTCGTGATTGATACTTACTTAAGACAGAGGTATGGACAGAGGCTTGATACTTACTTAAGACAGAGGTATGGACAGAGGTTGTCGTGATTGATACCTACTTAAGACAGAGGTATGGACAGAGGCTTGATACTTACTTAAGACAGAGGTATGGACAGAGGTTGTTGTTATTGATACTTACTTAAGACAGAGGTATGGACAGAGGCTTGATACTTTCTTAAGACAGAGGTATGGACAGAGGCTTGATACTTACTTAAGACAGAGGTATGGACAGAGGTTGTTGTTATTGATACTTACTTAATACGGAGGTATGGACAGAGGTTGTTGTGATTGATACTTACTTAAGACGGAGGTATGGACAGAGGTTGTTGTTATTGATACTTACTTAAGACGGAGGTATGGACAGAGGTTGCTGTGATTGATACTTACTTAAGACAGAGGTATGGACAGAGGCTTGATACTTACTTAAGACAGAGGTATGGACAGAGGTTGTTGTTATTGATACTTACTTAATACGGAGGTATGGACAGAGGTTGTTGTGATTGATACTTACTTAAGACGGAGGTATGGACAGAGGTTGTTGTTATTGATACTTACTTAAGACGGAGGTATGGACAGAGGTTGTTGTGATTGATACTTACTTAAGACGGAGGTATGGACAGAGGTTGTTGTTATTGATACTTACTTAAGACAGAGGTATGGACAGAGGTTGTTGTTATTGATACTTACTTAAGACAGAGGTATGGACAGATGTTGTTGTTATTGATACTTACTTAAGACAGAGGTATGGACAGAGGTTGTTGTTATTGATACTTACTTAAGACAGAGGTATGGACAGAGGTCATTGTGATTTAATACTTACTTAAGACAGAGGTATGGACAGAGGTTGTTGTTATTGATACTTACTTAAGACGGAGGTATGGACAGAGGTTGTTGTGATTGATACTTACTTAAGACAGAGGTATGGACAGAGGTTGTTGTTACTGATACTTACTTAAGACGGAGGTATGGACAGAGGTTGTTGTTATTGATACTTACTTAAGACGGAGGTATGGACAGAGGTTGTTGTGATTGATACTTACTTAAGACGAAGGTATGGACAGAGGTTGTTGTTATTGATACTTACTTAAGACGGAGGTATGGACAGAGGTTGTTGTGATTGATACTTACTTAAGACGGAGGTATGGACAGAGGTTGTTGTTATTGATACTTACTTAAGACAGAGGTATGGACAGAGGTCATTGTGATTTAATACTTACTTAAGACAGAGGTATGGACAGAGGTTGTTGTTATTGATACTTACTTAAGACGGAGGTATGGACAGAGGTTGTTGTGATTGATACTTACTTAAGACGGAGGTATGGACAGAGGTTGTTGTTATTGATACTTACTTAAGACGGAGCTATGGACAGAGGTCATTGTGATTTAATACTTACTTAAGACGGATGTATTGACAGAAGTTGTGGGCATGTGGTCAGCTACCATGGTGAGATATACTGCGTATGCCAGCATCACAGTTAAACAATAACTAATTTTATCTTGTTCTAATGGTACCATAAACACTAGGCAGCTTAGAATGGCTATAGAGATAATAGGAATGATGGTGTTCATCACGACAAAGGCAGGACGGCGTCTAAATTTGAATTCAAGCTTCGCCATATTGTAGGGCTGAGTATTTCTGTATTCGTCGTACACTGAACTGTCAAAACTCAGGTATTCCCATTCTCCATTTTCGCTGAAAAAATCCATAATAACTGGATCTGAGAAAAATTGCAAGGCTACTTCGTTAGAAGTGTAGGACCATGTGGATATTATAATGGAACATTTTTGGGTATCGAATGGATAAAATGTGATATCACAGTCACAAGCAGTTGTAAGCTGGAACATCTGAGACCACAATACGTCACCTTGGTTATTAATTCTCATCATATTATATTCGTCGTTGATTATAGAAACGTCACTAACACTGAAAGTAAACAAACATATATGTTTTTAGATAACATTGAAAATCTGCTTTGATTTGTTTGTTTGTTTGTTTGATGATGCTAAACGCCACTTTCAACAATATTTCAGTTATATCGTGGTGGTCAGTTTTATTGGTGGAGGAAACCGGAATATCCGGAGAAAACCACTGACATGTGGCAAGTCACTGACAAACTTTATCACATAATGTTTTACACGATCAAGTTTCGAACTCACAACATCAGTGGTTAAAGGCACTGATTGCATAGATAGTTGTAACCACAACTACCATACGATCACGGCTATGACGTCCCCATCTCCCCCCCCCCCCCCCCCAAGTCTGTTTTGAGGTAGAGGTAATATCTGTCATTTGAAAAGTTCAATGTTCGCCCGTACTAACAGTGGACACGATAAAACTTAAGCTTACATTACACCACCGTTTTACTAACTTGTAAGAGGAGAAATCTGGACAGATAAAACTAGTTGCACCCCACCACCTTTTTATTGAAGTACATGTACCAGGCCAGGAGATTAAACTGGCATGTATCGATGTGTTAGCGGTATCGATGTGTTAGCGGTATCGATGTGTTAACGGTATCGATGTGTTAGCGGTATCGAATTTGCATGTTTGTGTTGTATTCGTTATTAAATAATATCTCATTCATTACTTGAAATATCATTAACATGATACAGCTCAGATAAAACATTCAAACATGTTCACTCGTTTTTGTTTTTGTTTCTTTATTTGATTTGGTTTTTTTTTTTTGTTGGAGGGGGGGGGGGGGGTTGTGCGGTCAAGGTGATGGGGTCCGCTTTATACTAGACCAACAAGCTAAGTTGGATTGTAATGGTGCTTGCTCATTGAAGCAACTTGTTGCCTCACTCGGACACATTATCCTGCTTCCGAGCCAACCAGTATATGCTCTTCTCCTTAATGAAGTGTGCTTAGCAAATGCCAATCTTAGTCTTTCATTTGATCCGATGGTGGCTTGAATCCATGATCCACCGCACTCGCGGAGAGTATGCTAACAATTACACTACCAATGCGGTTGCTCATCTTTTTAGCTTTCTGTGTTGTGTTTTTTGTATTCGTTCTGTGCCTAGTGCCAAATGTTGCCTGTGTCTGGATTGTCCATTGTTGATTGTCCCTTCTGTTTTCTCTAACGTTTATACAAACACAGCTTATTCGTTGTTTTGAATTTTGAAAGAATTTGATTAAGGGAATCCCAATTTTCGTAGAATTCTTATTCATTGATGTGATAAATTATTTTCTGCTACTGTCGGCAAGTCAGTAGGTTTCTCCCGGAACTCAAATTCCACCCGCCAAAAATATAACCACCATATAATGACTGAGATATTTTTTAGAGTGAAGCTAAATACCAACAAACCACAACCACTACTGTAAACTACGTACGCGTTTACTACGATTAATGTTGGTCTCCACGTGTAATCTGATGAACTAAATATGTAGTCTAAGGCGTTGTATGTTGGATTTGCTGACCAATCAAGTCTTCCGTCCGGCCACAACTGGAAAAATGTAATATTAATATTGAATGTATACGGTATAGATTATTGCATGGCACTTTTCACAGTATACCCTTTATCAGCCCTAGGTCATGATGTCAGCCCGAGAGCCGATAGGATAAATACTAATATAGAAAATAAAATCTTCTTTGAAAAAAAGCACTGTTTTTCTTCTGAACATTTATAGAAGACAAACGCACTATGCTAGAAAGATTAATTATTTCAAAATATTTTTTTTTATCACGTTTGATAACTAGAATTGTATATAGAATCAAAAAACCTTAAAACAAACTTGTATAAAATCGCTTCAAAATAACAATTAAGGCAGAAAATCAGAAAACAAATATACTTACAAAGGTATAATATCCTGTCATTGACATTGTTTGTTCTTTTATGTCCTAAAAATGTAAGTAAGTAATGAGTAATATGACTTTATTTCAAGAGGGTAACACAGTTAGCAACAATAAGTTAATTTTCCCTGTGGCCCTCAAAACAATAATAATCAAATACAACAAATTACAATTTCAAACAATACATACATTTTGTGTAATTACATCGTGTTCTGTCTAAAACGAAGACCTGACCGTTATATTTGGTTAGGCTTTCCTTCCAAAATCAATCGTAACTACTCTGCCATTCTCGCTACCATACAAATAACCTCGTATGCATTAGGCGTATAAATCGCACTACTTTTCACATGTCAGTTAAATGAAAGTTTGATAAAGTTATATTTTAAAAAAAAAATCTATATTTCAATTATTTTCATGGATAAAAGTTAAAGTTTTTAATTAGTTTTGCATGATTAGATTTTACTTAGTATGTCTTCCATATGTGGACTATATTTTTGTCCGGCTTAACTTAACTTAACTTCCGACAAACAATTTAAGAAGAATTTCTACTATCTACGTACGAGGTTATTTGTAGGGTAGCGAGAATGGCCGAGTAGTTACGATTGCTTCCAAAATATGACAAGTTTGACGATACTTAAGGGACATATCAAAAGTCGTAAATATAAGAAAGACAGATAATCCAATGACCAAAAGAAAAAAAGTACAAACGGACAAACAACAATCTACAAAACAATACATAGAAAAGTGAAGATCGATCAACAAGAACCCCACAAAAACCGGATGAACTCAGGTGCTCCGGAAAGGTTAGCAGTGTGACGAAAATGCCTATGGATACTTGTATTCGTACGAGAAAGATTATAAAATGTTCTGTTTTGATTGATTCCTACCTTCATCATGTTTATGTTCACGCAAAAGATTACTTTACTAAAAGGCAGTCCACTTTACCGTTCAGGGGTATTTATGTTGTGGGGATAGAAGCTTTTATTTGTATATACGGAAAGTTATTGTTTCCTAAACAGTATGTTCATCCTTTCTTTGGAGAACCGGAAAATAACCTGTTATCCCTTGAACAGTAATGCTTAGTACTTTGTGGTATCGTCGTGTGCCACCCCTACATAGATAAGTAATAGACTAGTCCACGTCGCCCAGAGTATATAAGGAGACCGAATCCTGGTATCAGGGTCAGTGTGTTGATCATTGTTGGACTAACAACATCTTTTATATTAACTAAGAGAGTTTGGTAAGTGTTATATATTATTCCTTGGATTAAATAGTGATTCCATGTGATAGTGAATATTCTTTTATATTCTGTAATTCCGGAATTCAAATATATCAAGGTATAAGGAAAGTGTTTATGGTTATTTGTGCGATTTGCATGTGTGCAAATGGAACTATAGTGACGGATATATTTGTTGGAAGTGTGTACGTAGCAATTGTAGTATATCTTGTGTTTCTTGTGTAATTGATTCCATTGGATTGCCGTGTGCGTTTAGATTAGTGATATTCTGATATACAATTGCAGATTCCTGACGGTGTATGAAGTGTCATATTGCTAATAGCAAATTGAGTGTGCAATTTGATAGTGTTCAGAAGACTGAATCCTATACTGTGTATATACGTTATAAAAGTTATCAATTCGAATCTATTGTATATGTGCCATGTTCGTGGTATCATTTTGCTTGTGCACATTGCATTGTGTTAATGTGACATTTGAATTATTAGTGTATTTTAGCATTTGGAATCCCGATTAAGTCGGTACGAATCCATTGACCGCTTAGGGTTTACACGTTACAGCAGTTCCTGCTCCACATGTTACACCAGTCCTGTTACTGTTAAACGACACGAACATCATCTGATATGGAAATCGTGTTGGACACCAGTATACGTGAATAAATACAAATAACATAAATAAAACATGAACTATCTTCAAAACAAATGGGAGTAAAGATGAATCCAACATCGTTTTTACCCGATCTGAGAGTCATGATAAAATTGTTCAACATGGCGGCAAAACAAATAACATAACCCATACCAACAATAATGTTTGTGACAGTTATTACTGATCAGGTACAGTTGTGAGTGAGTACGTAAATGAGTGTCAATAATGTTTGTGACAGTTATTACTGATCAGTTGTGAGTGAGTACGTAAGTGAGTGTCAATAATGTCTGTGACAGTTATTACTGATCAGGTACAGTTGTGAGTGAGTACGTAAGTGAGTGTCAATAATGTTTGTGACAGTTATTACTGATCAGGTACAGTTGTGAGTGAGTACGTAAGTGAGTGTCAATAATGTTTGTGACAGTTATTACTGATCAGTTGTGAGTGAGTACGTAAGTGAGTGTCAATAATGTTTGTGACAGTTATTACTGATCAGGTACAGTTGTGAGTGAGTACGTAAGTGAGTGTCAATAATGTTTGTGACAGTTATTACTGATCAGGTACAGTTGTGAGTGAGTACGTAAGTGAGTGTCAATAATGTTTGTGACAGTTATTACTGATCAGTTGTGAGTGAGTACGTAAGTGAGTGTCAATAATGTCTGTGACAGTTATTACTGATCAGGTACAGTTGTGAGTGAGTACGTAAGTGAGTGTCAATAATGTTTGTGACAGTTATTACTGATCAGGTACAGTTGTGAGTGAGTACGTAAGTGAGTGTCAATAATGTTTGTGACAGTTATTACTGATCAGTTGTGAGTGAGTACGTAAGTGAGTGTCAATAATGTTTGTGACAGTTATTACTGATCAGGTACAGTTGTGAGTGAGTACGTAAATGAGTGTCAATAATGTTTGTGACAGTTATTACTGATCAGTTGTGAGTGAGTACGTAAGTGAGTGTCAATAATGTCTGTGACAGTTATTACTGATCAGGTACAGTTGTGAGTGAGTACGTAAGTGAGTGTCAATAATGTTTGTGACAGTTATTACTGATCAGGTACAGTTGTGAGTGAGTACGTAAGTGAGTGTCAATAATGTTTGTGACAGTTATTACTGATCAGTTGTGAGTGAGTACGTAAGTGAGTGTCAATAATGTTTGTGACAGTTATTACTGATCAGGTACAGTTGTGAGTGAGTACGTAAGTGAGTGTCAATAATGTTTGTGACAGTTATTACTGATCAGGTACAGTTGTGAGTGAGTACGTAAGTGAGAGTCAATAATGTTTGTGACAGTTATTACTGATCAGTTGTGAGTGAGTACGTAAGTGAGTGTCAATAATGTTTGTGACAGTTATTACTGATCAGGTACAGTTGTGAGTGAGTACGTAAGTGAGTGTCAATAATGTTTGTGACAGTTATTACTGATCAGGTACAGTTGTGAGTGAGTACGTAAGTGAGTGTCAATAATGTTTGTGACAGTTATTACTGATCAGTTGTGAGTGAGTACGTACGTGAGTGTCAATAATGTTTGTGACAGTTATTACTGATCAGGTACAGTTGTGAGTGAGTACGTAAGTGAGTGTCAATAATGTTTGTGACAGTTATTACTGATCAGGTACAGTTGTGAGTGAGTACGTAAGTGAGTGTCAATAATGTTTGTGACAGTTATTACTGATCAGGTACAGTTGTGAGTGAGTACGTAAGTGAGTGTCAATAATGTTTGTGGTGTCAATGATGTTTGTGACAGTTATTACTGATCAGGTACAGTTGTGAGTGAGTACGTAAGTGAGTGTCAATAATGTTTGTGACAGTTATTACTGATCAGGTACAGTTGTGAGTGAGTACGTAAGTGAGTGTCAATAATGTTTGTGACAGTTATTACTGATCAGGTACAGTTGTGAATGAGTACGTAAGTGAATGTCAATAATGTTTGTGACAGTTATTACTGATCAGGTACAGTTGTGAGTGAGTACGTAAGTGAGTGTCAATAATGTTTGTGACAGTTATTACTGATCAGGTACAGTTGTGAGTGAGTACGTAAGTGAATGTCAATAATGTTTGTGACAGTTATTACTGATCAGGTACAGTTGTGAGTGAGTACGTAAGTGAGTGTCAATAATGTTTGTGACAGTTATTACTGATCAGGTACAGTTGTGAGTGAGTACGTAAGTGAATGTCAATAATGTTTGTGACAGTTATTACTGATCAGGTACAGTTGTGAGTGAGTACGTAAGTGAGTGTTGCACAGCTCCAAGAGAGCAAATGTTTAGTTATATCATGGCGAGAACAAGTTATAATTCGACGAGATGATCATTATGTTCTCTTTGTATTAGATCTACACTCTCAATTGAATTTTAATAGTGCTAGCTCACTGAAACAACAGTCTGTTTCGTTGCTATGGATATCTCTACAATCGGACACATTATCCTAAATCCAAACAAACTCCTTAATGGTTCGTGTTTAGTGGAAAAGGACAAAGTGCCAAATTAATAGTCTTGATCTTGACTGGAACGGAACTCGAATCCACGATCTACCGCATTCGAAGCGAGCAAGCCATCTCAATTACACAACCGATGCTGTTTGTGTGCACTTTGTAAAATGACTGCTAACAACATTGGGGTTTACAGTTTCAAAATCATGTAATTATTATTAACACTAAGGTTCACCTCCTCAGACATAGATGGCCTTAGCTGATTTTTGTTATTCTGGTTAGGCCCTTTGGTTGTTGTTTTTTTTTAGGGGGGGGGGTTGCTTTTTGTTTTTTGTTTTTTTTTGCTTCCAAAGACTTTTAAATTATTTTGCTTTTCAATCTTTTAACTATGAGCGTTCCTGACAATGCTTATTTCAAAAACGCGTCGTGCTCACTAAATTTGATATCTACATTTTTATTGGAACATTGGGTGCTCGATGTAAATTAGTGTAAATGTATAATTTCAACATTATGTATGATTTGTTTACTGGGTGTATTAAACATGCACATGTTTGTGCTTGTCTCAAACCAGGATCTGGATTTCCAAGGTGATATGTCGTGCTCTTTGTTGTGTTCAGTGTGTCCAGTTAAGATGAGAGACGATTGTTCGTTTTGTTGATATTGGTAGAATTGTTGACTATCACTGTTCAAGACGAGTATGAAGATACCAAAGGGAGGTAATCAGAATCCGTGTATGACAGAAGAACAGACAACACGATGGCCAGAAGAAAAAATACAAAAGGACAAGAAGAGTTTGAAGATACCAAAGGGAGGTAATCAGAATCCGTATATGACAGAAGAACAGACAACACTATGGCAAAAAGAAAAAATACAAAAGGACAAGAAGAGTTTGAAGATACCAAAGGAGTAATCAGAATCTGTATATGACAGAAGAACAGACAACACTATAGCAAAAAGAAAAAAGGACAAACGACGATCTACAAAACATACATATAAAACTAAAGATCTAGTAACACGAATCCCAGTAAAAACCAGGGGTGAACTCAGGTGATCTGGAAGGGTAGGCTTTTCAAACGTTATTTTCATTACAGTATATAATTTTAAATACCAAGCCATTCAGTGATATCGGCATGAAGTTGAGTGTAAGGTTGGTGGAATCTGCAGGTCGACTTAATAGTTGGTAGCTGTTGGTTACGTATAGCTCTGTCCTTAAATTTGTTTCCAGTGAGTACGTATAGGCGTCAGTTACTGGTAATTCTGGAATGGAAATTTTAATTCGTTATCTACACGTTATCTACACAAGAGTATTTAAAGGGCATTTGCGGTAGGCACTACCGACACAATTTGTGGGCGGAGTTTATCATAAAAAATCCCCGTTGATATGAACAGCATAATTTTGAAACTGTATGTCACATGATCAACGTGACCTAAAGGTCACATACCTCAGAAATTTGAATTTTCGAAGTGATTTTTGTAGATTTTAGACTGATGAAGAATATTATTTTTAATAAGACTGCAAGTTTCGTAGGGAGGAACACTTGTGACCATGGCTGTCAAATATGTTGTTCCAAAAGTAACTGTGAAACTATGTATCATTGATTTTTCCACCTCGAGATAACCGTGGTCAAAATAATGAACAATCTGAATGTTTGCTCCGCTCACAGCTATTTATACCCACGGTCCCGGTTTAAGGAATATTTGAAATACTTGTATAACCTGTTCAAAAATTTCAAATATTCCTTATAATTTAATTTTTGCAACAAAATTTAATGATTCTTCGATTTTAATTACGATTATTTCATGTCACTATTTTGATTTGTTGTTGGCGAATGAATATGTTGGTGATTTCACAATACCAAACCCGGTAATCAGGTATAACAATACATTTCTCCAGGCGGATCAACCAATCAGATTGCAGTATTCAAAGCAAATTAAATTATTTTGGCAATTATTGGATATGAAAATCAAACTTTGGTTTTGTTCTAACCGCATTGGTGAGATAATGATTAGCGTGTTCGACTCGAGTGTGGTAGATCGTGGGTTCGAGCCCCGGTCGGGTCAACACAGAGGCTTTTAATATTGGTATTTGCTGCTTCTCAGCCAAGCACACATCATTAAGGAGTAAGATCAAAGAGCAGCTAGCTCGGAATCAGAATAATGTTTTCAAATGGGGCGACATTTCTATCCACGGACAGTTGTTTCAGTAAGCTGGTCTAGTACGAATCTTGTTCTCGACATAAAATAACTGAAAATGTTCATTTGACATTTCATAGCAATCACTCACTCAATAACTGTGCTGTTATATAAGTTAAGTTCACATTCCCTCGCAAAATAAAGGCACTTAGTTCAAAAATAATCTATCCTTTAAATTATTTAATTACTTTATCATGTTTTTACTACATGTTCATGTACATGTATTTAGGATTATCTGTAAATTACATCATAAGATTAAGTATTTGGGATTATCTGTAGATTATATCGTAAGATTAAATATTATAGCTTTTAATCTTTTTTCGTTATTGATTGTAAAACGTAATAACATTAAGGGTCAATATATGTGCCGTGGATATACGATGATATAAGTAGCATAATTTTCGAGTGATTGTTGTTTAACGCCAACTCAGCAGTTTTTTTCAGTTATATCATGGCGAGAACAAGTTAATTTTCAATGAAATGATGATAAGGTTCACTTTGTACTAGACCAACACGTTTACTTGGATGATTATAGTGCTAACTCAATGAAACAATTCGCGAATAGACATGTCTTCCCACTCGGACACATTATCCTTATTCCAAGCCTTTGCTCTTTCTCCATAATGCTGTGTACTTAGCTGTGAAGTAACAAATATTATAATCTTTGGTTTGACTCGATCGGTGCTTGAACCCACGATCTACCACGCTTGAACCCACAATCTACCACGCTTAACACACTACTGATGTGGCTTTGAATCATTTTATGTAAATGGAATGTCAAGTAATATTATAAGAATATAATATTTGTTTTTATATTATACCACATGTATGATTGATATTATAAGTATATAATATTTGTTTTTATACTATACCACATGTATGATTGATATTATAAGTATATAATATTTGTTTTTATATTATACCACATGTATGATTTATATTATAAGTATATGATATTTGTTTTTATATCATACCACATGTATGATTTATAACATTTATGTTTATCATAATACTGATGTTTTATAAAAATAAAAAAACAAAATTACCACAATATCGGAACAATTCAAAATTCAAATATTAAATCGTAGAAAGGGGCAAAATGGATACCCCTAACACAGAAATATACCAAAGCTAACTTTACTGGCTTGATACAGGCACTTCAAAAAAAAGTGGCGGGGTTAAACTAGATTAGGATTGAAATGGTCCTTGTCTGGTCTAATCCTACTTGTTATCTTTATCGGTCATTTCTTGGTAAGTAACAAAGTAAGTATACTGACACCATCAAATATTGATTGATTGATTGATAGATTGATTGATTGATTGATTGATTGATTGATTGATTGATTGATTGATTGATTGATTGATTGATTGATTGCATTAGCCCATTTTGGCTGTCCTGTTTAAACCCTTTAGAGATTTATATGAAGGGACACCTGCCGTTCCCGACGACACCGTGTCCATGGTGCCGTCTTGTTCGCGGACCGTTTTATTCTGGGCGACGTCCGAGCCAGTATCCTGGCTAATCTTCGTAAATTCATGCATTTATGTACTACTGGACAGATTATGTCTTCAGGGACAAAATGTCCATCAGTAGAGACATCGACCCAGTGGTAGTAAGAAGAGTTTGAAGATACCAAAGGAAGGTAATCAGAATCCTTAATTCGAAGAAGAACAGACAACACAATGGCCAAAAGAAAAAGGACAAAAGGACAAACAACAATCTACAAGACATACACATACAACTAAAGATCGAGTAACACGAACCCCACTAAAAACCGGGGGTGAATTCAGCTGCTCCGGAATGGTAGGCGCTTCCTGCTCTACTAGGATGAAACATAAAACTGGTCTTACTCCGCCTTTTTTAATTGAAGTGGCAGTACCAAGTCATGAAAGTAAGCGGTCATGTATTTGTGTGTTATGGGTCATGTATTTGTGTGTTAGTGGTCATGTATTTGTGTTTTAGGGGTCATGTATTTGTGTGTTAGAGGTCATGTATTTGTTTGTTATGGGTCATGTATTTGTGTGGTAGTGGTCATGTATTTGTGTGTTAGGGGTCATGTATTTGTGTGCTAGGGGTCATGTATTTGTGTGTTAGTGGTCATGTATTTGTGTGTTAGTGGTCATGTATTTGTGTGTTAGTGGTCATGTATTTGTGTGTTAGTGGTCATGTATTTGTGTGTTAGGGGTCATGTATTTGTGTGTTAGTGGTCATGTATTTGTGTGTTAGTGGTCATGTATTTGTGTGCTAGGGGTCATGTATTTGTGTGTTAGGGGTCATGTATTTGTGTGTTAGGGGTCATGTATTTGTGTGTTAGTGGTCATGTATTTGTGTGTTAGTGGTCATGTATTTGTGTGTTAGGGGTCATGTATTTGTGTGTTAGTGGTCATGTATTTGTGTGTTAGGGGTCATGTATTTGTGTGTTAGGGGTCATGTATTTGTGTGTTAGGGGTCATGTATTTGTGTGTTAGTGGTCATGTATTTGTGTGTTAGGGGTCATGTATTTGTGTGTTAGGGGTCATGTATTTGTGTGTTAGGGGTCATGTATTTGTGTGTTAGTGGTCATGTATTTGTGTGTTAGTGGTCATGTATTTGTGTGTTAGGGGTCATGTATTTGTGTGTTAGTGGTCATGTATTTGTGTGTTAGGGGTCATGTATTTGTGTGTTAGTGGTCATGTATTTGTGTGTTAGTGGTCATGTATTTGTGTGTTAGGGGTCATGTATTTGTGTGTTAGTGGTCATGTATTTGTGTGTTAGGGGTCATGTATTTGTGTGTTAGTGGTCATGTATTTGTGTGTTAGTGGTCATGTATTTGTGTGTTAGTGGTCATGTATTTGTGTGTTAGGGGTCATGTATTTGTGTGTTAGTGGTCATGTATTTGTGTGTTAGGGGTCATGTATTTGTGTGTTAGTGGTCATGTATTTGTGTGTTAGGGCTATCGATTTTGCCTCTTTCTACTATATTGATATTTGACTTTGGAATTGTATATTGTACAACAGTATATAAATATAAAGGAATAAACCATATATATCATAACCCCCACACTTACACCAAGTTTGTCAGTGACTTACGGCAAGTCGGTTGTTTTCTCTGGGTGCTCCGGTTTCCTCCACCAATAAAACTGACCTCCACGATATAACTGAAATATTGTTGAAAGTGGTGTTAAACACCATGGGTCCGTTGTTGAACTTGTGATTAAGCTAATCATATGATTAGTCATTTTTACATGATTCATTCTTAATCACATAATCAGCTAATTCAATGATTAAAAATATGATTCTAACATCACCTCCATCTTTCGCTTTGTTAACAAACGAGTGAGTTATCCATTCTGTATAATCTCATTAGCACATGCGCCGGTGAATGTGACTGACTTTTTCATTGGCAGCATAAATTGTAACCCGAATAATGCCGATAGAGGGCACAGTATTATTCGAGTTACATAAATTGTGTGCGACATTTTCCACAAGCGTAAATATAAATTACCGTCTTCCAATCAAAGTATACTACCGTATTTGTACTCTTAGACACATCAGAATTGAAATAAATCATGGAAGCCAGAATGTGCTTTGAGTTTTAACATGGATTGGCGGATATTAGTAAATTTTATCCCTCGCTTCTGGCTCGGAATAAAATACTAATATTTTCCTATCCATGTTAAAACTCCCAACACATTCTGGCTGCCATGATTTATTTCTTAATTAGTTAATACATTGATTAAAAAAGAGTTCAGCAACAAAATTTAATCATGCTTGTCCATAACTCTGATTTATAAACTTCATTTTTTTTACTTCAACTTGTATTATCTTGCCATGCTTTATGTTTTATTTTGACATGCATTTTTAGGTTCTATCTTAA
Organism: Bathymodiolus septemdierum; assembly: GCA_963383655.1. Classification (NCBI taxonomy): domain Eukaryota; kingdom Metazoa; phylum Mollusca; class Bivalvia; order Mytilida; family Modiolidae; genus Bathymodiolus; species Bathymodiolus septemdierum. Next base: position 26,070,726 of record OY726531.1, on the reverse strand, counting down.
CAAGGATTTATATAAATCCTTGATCTTAACAAGCATCTATGTTGTTTTTAAGTCACCATATGCAATTATGTTTTAATATTACTATGCATTATTTTTATTAAATTGGTGTGTTTGTGCATGATTGTGAGATGAATGTATGTATTTTGTATGTAGTCGATTTGAAAAGCTCATTAGAGCTTAATGTTTAATTAATATCGACTTTAAATAAAACTTTATTATTATTATTATTATTGCATTAGTTTTTATAAGTTTAATTGTGTTCTAATATGATGAATATATATATTGAAGTAAATTTTTAGCTATGAATTTTTATTTACGATAAAAAGTTTTATAGAATTTTCAAACTGATTTAAATAGATTTTTAGCTATGCTAGTTAATGTACAAAGTTTTATATTGTTAGTGTCTCATAAGTCAAATTGTTTGTCTGGATATTGATTGTTTTATATGTAAATATTATATACTATGTAGATTTTTATGACAATCAATATGTGACACTCAAATAAATAAATTTATTATTATTATTATTAGCTAAGTATGTGATTAGGAATGAATAATGTAATTATGGCTGAATCACAAGTTCAACAACGGACCCATAACTCTAACCCTAACCCAGAAGATAACTGCATAGTAAATAGTACAACCAAACTAATTCAAATTTCATAAACGAACATTTCAGAAAAAACGAAAATAGCCTACATACTTTGAATAATTGGAGGTTATGGCGTTTAACGCCACCTTCAACAATGTTTCAGTTATATCGTGGCGGCTTTGAATAATACATTTGTCAACCATGATGAAAACACTATCAGAAATTTTAATAATTTTTCTAAATCTTTGAACTTACTAGTCAGCATCAGCACTACAAGGAACGATAATCCAATTAAATTATGCATTTTTTCTGATTAATAATTCGAAATTCTGCACCAAATTCTTCTGCCTTTTGAGTTAACTCCCTTTATTACAGTCAGTAAAATACAAACAAGCAAAAATACATCACTTTTAAAGCTAAATCGAAATATCAGTCTCTTCCATGTCTGTTTTCATGTAAAATCAGGCGACATTTCTACAGCAGATCTCTGTGACGCTACGAAATAAGCCGAGATTATATTAATTTCCAATAACATACATATTTAATGACCCTTGAGTAATTACACAAAAAAAAATATAATATATCGAGGACAAAACGAAATAATTAAAAATAAACTGGACGATAAAAACAAGAATTAAAATTATTGAACCGTAATTAATCCATTCACTGGTTACGTCAATTACGATACACTCTGCTGACCGCCACGATACAACTGAAATATTGTTGAAAGTGACGTTAAGCACCATAACCTTAACCTTCTAAATGACTGTCACAATAAAAAGACAAACGTTTAGCAGAGGATCATATGGGACAACAAATAATGAATTTACCTCCGAAACAGGAAATTATTTACCTCAAATTGTACATGAACAGTCACTTAACTGTCTGTTTTTATTTTTTCGCTTTTTCTCGTTTTTTCGTTTTTTTTTTTTTGCTTTTTGTTTGTTTGTTTGTTTGTTTGTTTGTTTGTTATCATGTGTTGTTGTTGTTATTGTTGTAGATCCAAAATCCAAGATTAATTCTGATTACCCCTTTTTTAAAATAATAAGGCCCCGAGAATATCATTCGCCGAGTAAATGTGAAATTTATAGTTCCTGCATAAATAATGTAATTGATCAAAACTATGGTCAATCTCCTTTGTGCACTTCAACCACTTGTAATCTTAGCCGAATTTGGCTATCCTGTTTATACCCTTTGGTTTCTTGTTCCCAAGCACTTTTAAATTATTTAGCTTTTAAATCGTCTGAGTCTGAGTGTACCTGATGGAGGTGCGTAATACATTAGATATATACGATTTTAATATAGGAACAAATAGTCATATCTGAAATCTTTTAAACATTTCAGGGGCGGATCCAGGGGGGGGGGGGCGCACCCGGCACCCCCCCCCCCCCCCACCCCCCCTAAAATTGGAAAAAATATGATTTGTTTGCGTAAAATCGTGATTTTTCACACGAAATACCCCAAAAATGTTCGCGTCTCCCTCCGCAATTGGAAAAATATTTTTTTTTGGCGTAAAATCGTGATTTTTCACACGAAATACCCCAAAAATTTTCGCGCCTCCCTCCGCTCAGCGCAATTTTTTTAAGTGCCCCCCCCCCCCCCCCCCCCCTAACTTGAAATCCCGGATCCGCCCCTGCATTTGACAGCAAACCTATCTGTAATATTTCTTTAGTGGCCTTTAAATAAATGTATTGTTGTGTGCCCATCGGATATCGATGATGCCTTCCACCGTAGGAAAAAATCTAAACATAGGACCCTAAAGGAAAAAGGAAAAGCAAACAGTAGGTACCACGCAGTTAGAACAGTCCAAAATTCCAATTACAAAATTGTTGAAACAGAGGTAAAATCGATACCTCTAACATACATAATATAACATTACAATTAGTAGGCACTTTAATATCTGTTTGATTTATAAATGCTAAAATAAATGTTTGAATTGAGATAAAATACTTTTACAAATGACAAATAAGTGATGAGATTCATAATCAAGTTGAAATAAATGTATTATATAATAACGATTTATTATGGTAAATACTTTTAACTTATTTGGCTTCCAAATATGTTGTCTAGAAACGCGTTATATGTACATTAGATGACACATTACCTGATTCCAAGCCAACCAGTCTTTGCTCGTTCCCCTTAATGCTGCGTGCTTAGCGGAGAAGCAACAAATACCAATTACATAGTCTTTGGTTTGAACCTACGATCTACCGCACTCGAGGCAAGCACGCAAACAATTACACCACCGATGCGGTTAATACTGGTATTCTCAATTGGTCCTACTTCAGAACATCTGCTCAGCAGGCACAACAACGTTGAATCAACGTTGAAAATTGGTTGTTACGTTGAACAACCAAAATTCAACGTTACAATTTCTACGTTGAATTTGCAACGTTGAATCTACGTTGATATATATTACGTAGTGGGAACAACGTTGAAAACAGCAACGTTGTTTCAATGTTGAACATTCAACCTTCTCAGTTCAAAGGGGATGAACTATTAAAAGGGGGGATATTTGAAACTCTCGGGTTAGGCCCTTTTAAGGTAGAGAATTCTTTATTTCATGTTTTGGGATCAAACACCGCCTACCATGTCGCCCTTTTAATATCAACACTTACTTTAAAAAAAAAAATCATCATTTCAAGCCCCTCTCCCTATTATTAAACTGTTTGCAGTGGTACGAGTTTGCAAATTTTGGTACGAGTTGACAGTGGTACGAGTTAACTAGTTACCAAATAAAAACAGTTTGAAGTGTATATATAGGTTTGTGACTTCCTACTTGTCTGTTAATGTGACTCATGAAAATGAAAAAAACAAAAACAGCAGATTATACATGTTAAAACACTATTTCTGCAAGTATTCTATCGAGAGGGACACCCTATGTTGGGGTAGTTATTCGTTGTCGTTCATCTGTGGACACATTAGTTTGTGTGCATTTACTTTTATTCTAGTTGACCAATTTTGCATTATGTTTTACCCTTGTCCGTCTGTCTTTCCCTCTATCATGTTTTGGTTTCCCTTCAATAACCTGAGTTTGCCTTGGACTTGGTCAAATGTTTTGAAATTTGGCTGTGTTAAGAATCACAAAAGGCCTGTCAACTTTGATTTTGATAAAGAGTAGGGGCATCTATGTCCCATGTTCACCTTTGTTTCATTTTATTATATTTTTTGTTGGTAAAATACAGAATTAAAATACATGTGTAAATTTGCTGACTGACTGACTCACTTCAGTATGTATGGGTCAACAACTGCCATGCACATTTTTTTTAATTAAGGTGTTGCCTGATTGTTGAGCCACTTTGTCAACAGTTATAGAGCACTAGAATAAGTTACAAATGTACAACAAATACCGAAGTTGAAAAAAAAAGATGGCTTATAAGATACAATTCCAAAAAGTTGACCATAATATACATGTAGGTCATACAACAAAATTTCATATGTGAAAAGTGCAAACTGGAAATTATACAGACTTCTAAGAAATTAACAAAATTGTTGTTATTTAATGTCAAACTTCTTTGCTTCATGACTCAATTGATCGTAAAGTGTGTATATTAACACCATGTAAAGGCTTAAAATCTAGTACACTATCACATAACTTTGTGTGATGATTACAAAATATTAAAATTTGTTTCTTTTTCCTGTGTTTTTTTCTGATTTTATTGATAATCATAGATTTACTGGTCACCTCTCCCACAATGACAAAGGAATGAATTAATCCACACCAACACAGGCCGTGTTCACACTGATTATGTGAAGCATGTTTTGTGTTTTTAAGACTGGCACAAGCCATCTACAAAACAGTATAAAAGTGCAGTTCTATCAATGGCATCACATTTTTTTCTTACAGAAACAGCTGATAACCAAGATTGGAGGGAGTGATTTTAAAAAGGTATGTTGATTGCTTAACAAGAATTATAACTTGCTGTGTTTAACATCACTTCACTTAATACATTGTACATAGAAAACTTTTAAATAGTCAAAATAAGAATTTTACTTGAGAACAGAAATTATACTAGGTCACAAATTAAATTTCAGTATCTAAGAAAAGAAAGTGTGACAAACAGTCGTCTGCACAAAGAAGGCTATTTTGTTTGTTTTTTTCCCCCTAGTCAAGTTTGCTAAAGGTGCAGAATAATGCATATTTGCAATATCATTCCAAGGGAATGGGAGTTACAGTAACCATTATAGCTATTAGTTAAATCCTGTCCATTTTGTGTTTGCAGTCAGTACTATACCAATCCAATTTTAACGTAGTATAATTCCATGGAATGGTTTTGATAATACATTGTGTATTTGATTTTCTTTCTTCAGATGTATGAGTAATGGACTGATGGCCGGGATGAACATGAAGGGCAAGAAGGATACATTCCCTTTTGCCAAGTCATGCTTATGTAAACTAATCAAAGGTTAGTGATTATTATTAAGATTGTAATTTTGTTTATGATTTTCAAGAGTTTACTTAAGTAATAGTATTTACAAAGTTTTATTCTTTTCATTTTTATTGTGATGTTCTACAAGTAAAATCTTTAATAAGTATATTTTATAAAAAGTTAGCATTTAATTTGATAATCTAATAATTGATTGTGACACTATGCAAATATTAAAATTATTAACACATTTTTTAGGAGGGGAGGTGGTATTTGTAGGGAATTTTAAACGGTTGCAGTGAAATTTACATGGCGCTTTATTTTGTCCTTAAAAGTAAACTGCAAATATACATCATGCGAAGAAATCCAAATAAACAATATACAGATTAAGGACTAAGGTAACTACAGTAGCAGCAGTCTTGTGTACCTAGTCATTTCAATTTTGTTGGCTCACACATTAAAGAAATGAGAACAAATTAGATATTATGTGAACTCGGATATGTTTCAGATATAAAGACTAACATTTCAACTTGTGATTATTTGAGTGCAACAGAAACTATTCACTTAAACCAAATGTGTATTAAACTTCAATAAACTCATTAACTTGTTAGTTCAGGTATATATTAGAAATCTTAATTTTTATTTTCAGAAGTTCTTCTGACGTGTCATAAACACTGATGAGGCAAAAATTACCGAATGTGCGGCCAATTTCTTGAAGCTTGCGCCAGAAAGGATAGGCGGTGGTGGCAGAGGAGACAATTGACTTTTAATACGAAACAGATCTTAAAATTCTGTCAGACATCATTTATTGATTTAATCATAATGATACATTAAATAATTGAGAACATTTTATGATAAATGTATACAAATAAAGATTGATTGATTTTGATGATGTTGCAATCTTCAATACTTTAATGTTGAGACAATTAATGTTGTATATATACCGTTGAACCTGGTCACTTTGTAGGAAACCTGTGTTTAAAACAGTCTGAAATATCGCAATGTAAGATGTTCATAAATGGGGGATCTGTTGGTTGATTTGATTAGATTTTTGGTGTTTTAACGCCACTTTCAGCAGTATTTCAGCTATATCATGGCGACCAGTTTTAGTGGTGGAGGAAGCCGGAGAGAACCACCAACCATGGACAAGCAACTGGTAAACTTTATCACTTGCGGCTGCGAGTCAAGTGCACCCGTTTTTTGTAATTTACAAAGCTGGGCGCGAACCCACGCCGCATTGGTGATAGGCTTGTATGAGCTGTTAGATCCAACGACCCACCCGGGCCCCGGATCTGTTGGAATTTTGTGAACTTTTGCATGCAACTAAATTGTAAGGACTAGCATCCAAATATTGAAAAAAATATATTTTATATATTTGGTTAAAACTGCATGAAACTTGAGAAAATTCACAAAATTTAAAATTTCATTATATGCCAAAGGTACGTGTCCTACAGATTTTCTGTAAAAAAAATATAACAACAGAAATTTATTGTTCTAATTTATAGGTAAAAATTGTATGATGTAATTGGATTTATTTTCGGGGTATAAATCGTTGATGAATCATATCTCAAAACCTATAACATGTATTAATTTTTCAAAATCTGGATGCAGGTCCTTACAAGGCCAAAAAAAAATATATGTGTGCTTACTGTCACATGTCAAAAAAATCTAGGGTCGGTCGGTCGGGATTAATTTTTTTTTTATTATCGACAAAACCGGAAATAGTCGTTCCCGGTTCCGGAATCCGATTCCGGTATTTAATATTCGAAAATTCCGGTAAAATGACGAATTATGCAGTTTTTCTACCTTCTTTGCTCTCAATTTCGACAAAAAGCTAGCAGTTGAATCAATAAAACATTGCTGCTGGTTAAACAACAAAAATGGTTATCCGAATTCTGTGTAAAAATACATAGGGTCGCTAGCAAAAATTAGGGTAGGTCGGGTGACCGTAAACACACATTTTTTTTTTTGGCCCAATCTAGTTGCATGTAAAATTTCATAAAAATCGGAGATCACCCATTTATGGACCTCTTATCCTAAACAGTAATCTTTAATGACCAATGTTATTCTATTCTATTTGTCATGTTAATTGCAAAATATAGTGTATGCAACATTTATTCTAACTCCCTGAATTTTAAGTTTGCTTGAGGGGGGGGGGGGGGGACATTTTATCTGTCCCCCTTTTTACACTATAATGTCATACGGTATGATTGGAACAATAGTAACAGTAACATTGGAAATTACAAATATTTCATCTAGCTCCACATTATATACTACTACAATGTATATAATAACAGTACCAGTAATTGAATATTGATGAGAAGAACCTCTTCTTATTCCAAATAAAAACTACCAATACAAGCTGAATATTAAGGAACACAAAGGCAGCAATAAAATCACTATGTTCTAATATGGCTTAGAAAAAGAGACAAGATGCAAGAAGAGTGCATAATATGGAAAAAGGGAGTCATATTTATTCAACCCAAATTCAACATGAAAACAACCATTTTTCAACGGTTAATCAACGTTGAAAAGTAACGTTGAATTTCAACGTTGTTTCAACTTCCATATCCAATTCAAAATCAACGTTGATTCAACGTAGGAATACAACGTTGTGTGCCTGCTGGGTGAAAACATTGGAAAGGTGTATTTTATTTCAGCAACAAAATGTATAAATTCAACATTTATCTGTGATTATTTTAATATCTATAATATTTCAATATTTCAATATTTTAATATTTTAATATCATAGGCCCCCGGGCAAAGCAGTGCACTGGAATCCTACCTACACAATCACTCACAGGAATAAATATAAATGCTTGATATAATAAAACATAATATATTTATTGTAATGGTACTTCCAGCAAAACTGGTGTTTAAAAATTAAGAAAACATGACGTACACAACATACATAGATTAGTATGGGGCCCCCGGGCAACTGCCCTGCGTGCCAATGCGGTAAGACTGCACTGGTGCATTATTGTTCATACACTGCCTAGGTAATTACGCTACCTACAGTGATCCCCAATAAAACTTTAAAATTAGCTAGAGTTGTTTCCCTTTGTATACAAAAATAATGATAAGATGTCTGATAAACCGGCAGTCAATATTTAGGATTATTCAAGTGACAGCGATAAATAGTTCATCCTTGACCCGAACAATGGCGACGGATAGAAAACCAAAGGTTTTTGTGACCAGACGAGTTCCAACAAGTGGCATTACTTTACTGAAAGAACGATGCGAAGTATCGCAATGGGACCGGGAAGAGCAAATACCACGTGACGAGTTGTTAAGAGGCGTCCAAGGGGTTGATGCTTTATTTTGTCTGTTGACGGATAAAATTGACAAAGAAGTTTTGGATAAAGCTGGTTTGTATCTTAAAATTTGTAAGACATAAAACAATAATATTGATGACATCAGCAATTTTTTGGTTATATATACCGGTATATCTTTATATCTTTATTTCTCATATGGTATAGAGATACAAATTTCATCACATTTAATCATTTTTTTTCACTTTAATTCTTTGTACAACATTTGAATAATTGAAAAAAATAAAGATTTGAAGTTAACTGCCTTTCTAAAACCAAGATATGGGTTCATATTCTTAGGTTGGTAGGCACCTTTTTTTTTTTGAAAATTTGTATTTTATGAAAAAAATAACCCCATAAAACTTTACCTTTTCTTTTTATTAAATATTCAAAAACAACATACCAAAAGCATCATTTACATGTTAACATTCAGAATTTGAAAAAAATAGGGCATATTTTCAATAGAATTTTTTTATGGGTCTTTAAATAGGGGTACCCTCATACGTTTTTCATGAAAAAATACACTAAAATGTAAAAAGAACAATACATTTTTTCACAATTTTCAATATTTTTTTTATCTTTGAAATATAAATAGACAATCATGTGTAATTGCCTCAATAATTATGATAATTTAAATGGGTGGTCATTACATTCTGTTTACATCTTTATGGAAAAAGTTTTTCCTTATTTGAGTGGTAAATTTTCAAAACTGTGAAGCAATAAAAAAAAGTCACTTTGGTTTAAAACATACCCTTATCCAAACATCCTTATACCCTTAGCTAACTGGACAATATATGTTTCCATACTAAAGTAAAAAAAGAAAGTTTTTTGTCCTTAAATTAAATGCAAAAAAAGGGGGGGGGGGGTAAATTAGCTTTGCCACCCTCAACCTTTCAAAGTGGGGAGGGTGATTGTCCCCAGCTCCTTTTCCCATGAAGTGGTATTAGTGGTGTTCGAACTGCAGACTCATATGGAGCATCTGAGTTCATGTCGGTCCGGAGTTTAAGTGGTGTTTGGGTAGATACGATAACGTAACCCTCAGTCCGCTTTTGCTGCCAGCGAGGGTTACGAATCGGTCCCATTCAACGTATGGGAGCAGCGCCCGGAGTGATTCACACCGGGCGTTTTTTTTGTCCTAATTCCGTTGTAAGTGGTTGGAAAAATTAACGGGGGTGAAAGATAAATATATTTAGGTAAACCTTGAGGTGTTAAGTAAACGCTGCATCAATCTATGGGAGACATATCCATCTGAAAATTTTAATGCATGAAATCTTCTTTCTGTCCGACATTTTGTTTACAAGTTGCTATTTCACGTGCACTTGCCTCGTTTTGGAGATATCCTTATTTGGATCAATCGAAGTAAAACATCGTAGTAAACGTTTTTCATATTTGGCATTCAGATCCATATATGGATAGGCACCGCCCATCACGAGAGTATACGTAAGGTGCCATGGCGGACAAGAAACAATTTTCGAATACGAAATACCATGAAGGTAGAAACAGGTATTGTAACACTTATTTCGTATCACCATTACTTAAAAATCGTAGGAAATAATAAGTTATGACCAGATATGCAAAAAGAAAGTTGAAATAATCACGGAACGAACATTTTAATTTGCTCCCATACGTTGAATGGGACCGATTCGTAACCCTAACTGGAGCACAAGCGGAATGAGGGTTACGTTATCGTATCTAGTGTTTGGGTTGCTCAATCTTCACTGAGTAAATGGGTGTCAACTTTTCTGAATTTTTCATTCATTGCATCGGGGCGACACCTGGCGGAGGTGCCAGTATTATAAGCACGCGTCATTAATGACCATTAAGATCAAAGACTGGTTGACTCAGAATCATGATAACGTGTCCGAGGGGATTGACATATCTACCCACGGTCTGTTGATTCAGTTAGCTGCACTATAAATGCAACTAATGTGTTGTTCTTATGCAAAGCAGACATTTGATTATCATAAACCCATTGAAATATAACTTTTTTCTACATGATTTAGCTGGGAGGGAAAATGATCACTTGGCGTTAAACAACAATCACTCACTACTCACTCGTTCATGACTTATCACTGGATTTGTAACTAGATTAACACGACGGGTGCCATTAGTAGAGCAGATTAACTGCCAACCCTTCCGGAGCACCTGAGTTCACCCCGGGGGTTTTAGTGGGGTTCGTGTTACTCGATCTTTAGTTTTATATGTTTGTTATGTAGATCGTTGTTTGTCCTTTTGTACTTTTTCTTTTGGTCATTGTGTTTTCTGTTCTTCTTCGATATACGGATTCTGATTACCCCTTTGGTATCTTCAAACTCTTCTTAACATAAGCGCATAGCATAAATCGATCAATATTTATGATAACATAGTAATCATCTCAGCTCATGCTTTATATTTCAATGGGGCACGCCATCGTCATGTTTATGTATGAAGGTTATTACTATTACCATTTTACACCACGATTTATAGCTGAAATACTGCTGAAGTTGACGTTAAACACCAATCAATATTACCATTTTAGGACCACAACTGAGAACAGTATGTACAATGTCAGTGGGTTACGAACATGTTGATCTAGAGGAATGTAAGAAAAGGAATCTACCAATAGGGTTTACCCCTGATGTCCTCACCAATGCTACAGCAGAGCTGACGATGTCTCTACTATTGGCAACATCAAGGAGACTCAATGAAGGTACTTATATACTTAGTCATAGTTTTGTGGGTATTTTGTCATAGTTTTGTGGGTATTTTGCACTAATACATTTTTTTGTAAAATGAAAGTCATATAATGGACAAATTGTTGATAAAAATATTTAAATGGTTAAGGGTTAGGGTTATGGTGTTTAACGCCACTTTCAACAATATTTCCGTTACATCGTGACAGTCAGTGTTATTGATGGAGGAAACTGGAGTACCCGGAGAAAACCACCGACCTGCCGTAAGTCACTGACAAACTTTATCACATAATGTTGTATCGAGTACACCTCACATGAAGGGGATTCGAACTCACAACGTTAGTGGTGATAGGCATTGATTGCATAAGTAGTTGTAAATCCAACTACCATACGATCACGACCACGACGGCCCCAAAAATATTTAGATATGGCAAATTAATTGGATATATCCATCAGGGCAAAGACTTGAACCCAAGATCAACGAATTAAAAATATAGGCGTACTCAAAAAGTACATTTTGTGTATTCCTTTTAGCGGACAAGCTAAATAAATAGGATGCACCTATTTAAGATCAAACGAAACAAAACTTATATCTATTGGTTTCAAATTTACGTCACTGGTTTATCAACAAATGTACTCCATATGACCTATATGTACCTGTACTATCGGTCAATGTTTCAGAACTCATATGTTATCGAGGATATCGACCTAAATTTTAATAACTATCAATTACATCCATCCCTCTAAATTTCATCTGCATATTTTATCTCTGATATTACATATATCTATATAACAAGTGAAGTTTGTAGAATCCAAATATTACTGTGTAAATATAACTACGTATTAGTGTCTGTCCCAAGCCAGGATCGGTATTTCCAACGTCATAGGTCACTGTCCCCCTATTTGTGTTCAATGAGTTTAGATTAATATTTTGTATCTTGGTTCGAGGTATCGATGTACAAACCAAACACAGCTATGTTTTGGCAACAATTTTACTTTTAAAATGTTCTCCACCAACATTACGTGGTGCAGAGGAAAATCAGGATAGACAATTGATATTTCCAGCGATAGGCCGTGATCATACTATCTTGTGTGAGACAGTCCCACTAACCAGATGTTGCCGTGATCATGCTATCTTGTGTGAGACAGTCCCACTAACTAGATGTTGCCGTGATCATGCTATCTTGTGTGAGACAGTCCCACTAACTAGATGTTGCCGTGATCATGCTATCTTGTGTGAGACAGTCCCACTAACTAGATGTTGCCGTGATCATGCTATCTTGTGTGAGACAGTCCCACTAACTAGATGTTGCCGTGATCATGCTATCTTGTGTGAGACAGTCCCACTAACTAGATGTTGCCGTGATCATGCTATCTTGTGTGAGACAGTCCCACTAACTAGATGTTGCCGTGATCATGCTATCTTGTGTGAGACAGTCCCACTAACCAGATGTTGCCGTGATCATGCTATCTTGTGTGAGACAGTCCCACTAACCAGATGTTGCCGTGATCATACTATCTTGTGTGAGACAGTCCCACTAACCAGATGTTGCCGTGATCATACTATCTTGTGTGAGACAGTCCCACTAACTAGATGTTGCCGTGATCATGCTATCTTGTGTGAGACAGTCCCACTAACCAGATGTTGCCGTGATCATACTATCTTGTGTGAGACAGTCCCACTAACTAGATGTTGCCGTGATCATGCTATCTTGTGTGAGACGGTCTCACTAACTAGAGGTTGCCGTGATCATGCTATCTTGTGTGAGACAGTCCAACTAACTAGATGTTGCCGTGATCATGCTATCTTGTGTGAGACAGTCCCACTAACTAGATGTTGCCGTGATCATGCTATCTTGTGTGAGACAGTCTCACTAATTAGATGTTGCCGTGATCATGCTATCTTGTGTGAGACAGTCCCACTAACCAGATGTTGCCGTGATCATGCTATCTTGTGTGAGACAGTCCCACTAACTAGATGTTGCCGTGATCATGCTATCTTGTGTGAGACAGTCCCACTAACTAGATGTTGCCGTGATCATACTATCTTGTGTGAGACAGTCCCACTAACCAGATGTTGCCGTGATCATACTATCTTGTGTGAGACAGTCCCACTAACCAGATGTTGCCGTGATCATACTATCTTGTGTGAGACAGTCCCACTAACCAGATGTTGCCGTGATCATACTATCTTGTGTGAGACAGTCCCACTAACCAGATGTTGCCGTGATCATACTATCTTGTGTGAGACAGTCTCACTAACTAGATGTTGCCGTGATCATGCTATCTTGTGTGAGACAGTCCCACTAACTAGATGTTGCCGTGATCATGCTATCTTGTGTGAGACAGTCCCACTAACTAGATGTTGCCGTGATCATACTATCTTGTGTGAGACAGTCCCACTAACTAGATGTTGCCGTGATCATGCTATCTTGTGTGAGACAGTCCCACTAACCAGATGTTGCCGTGATCATGCTATCTTGTGTGAGACAGTCCCACTAACCAGATGTTGCCGTGATCATACTATCTTGTGTGAGACAGTCCCACTAACTAGATGTTGCCGTGATCATACTATCTTGTGTGAGACAGTCCCACTAACTAGATGTTGCCGTGATCATGCTATCTTGTGTGAGACAGTCCCACTAACTAGATGTTGCCGTGATCATGCTATCTTGTGTGAGACAGTCCCACTAACTAGATGTTGCCGTGATCATGCTATCTTGTGTGAGACAGTCTCACTAACTAGATGTTGCCGTGATCATACTATCTTGTGTGAGACAGTCTCACTAATTAGATGTTGCCGTGATCATGCTATCTTGTGTGAGACAGTCCCACTAACTAGATGTTGCCGTGATCATACTATCTTGTGTGAGACAGTCCCACTAACTAGATGTTGCCGTGATCATGCTATCTTGTGTGAGACAGTCCCACTAACTAGATGTTGCCGTGATCATGCTATCTTGTGTGAGACAGTCCCACTAACTAGATGTTGCCGTGATCATGCTATCTTGTGTGAGACAGTCTCACTAACTAGATGTTGCCGTGATCATACTTGTGTGAGACAGTCTCACTAATTAGATGTTGCCGTGATCATGCTATCTTGTGTGAGACAGTCCCACTAACTAGATGTTGCCGTGATCATACTATCTTGTGTGAGACAGTCCCACTAACCAGATGTTGCCGTGATCATGCTATCTTGTGTGAGACAGTCCCACTAACCAGATGTTGCCGTGATCATGCTATCTTCTGTGAGACAGTCCCACTAACTAGATGTTGCCGTGATCATGCTATCTTGTGTGAGTCAGTCCCACTAACTAGATGTTGCCGTGATCATGCTATCTTGTGTGAGACAGTCCCACTAACTAGATGTTGCCGTGATCATACTATCTTGTGTGAGACAGTCCCACTAACTAGATGTTGCCGTGATCATGCTATCTTGTGTGAGACAGTCCCACTAACCAGATGTTGCCGTGATCATGCTATCTTGTGTGAGACAGTCCCACTAACTAGATGTTGCCGTGATCATGCTATCTTGTGTGAGACAGTCCCACTAACTAGATGTTGCCGTGATCATGCTATCTTGTGTGAGACAGTCCCACTAACTAGATGTTGCCGTGATCATGCTATCTTGTGTGAGACAGTCCCACTAACTAGATGTTGCCGTGATCATGCTATCTTGTGTGAGACAGTCCCACTAACTAGATGTTGCCGTGATCATGCTATCTTGTGTGAGACAGTCCCACTAACCAGATGTTGTCGTGATCATGCTATCTTGTGTGAGACAGTCCCACTAACTAGATGTTGCCGTGATCATGCTATCTTGTGTGAGACAGTCCCACTAACTAGATGTTGCCGTGATCATGCTATCTTGTGTGAGACAGTCCCACTAACTAGATGTTGCCGTGATCATGCTATCTTGTGTGAGACAGTCCCACTAACTAGATGTTGCCGTGATCATGCTATCTTGTGTGAGACAGTCCCACTAACCAGATGTTGTCGTGATCATGCTATCTTGTGTGAGACAGTCCCACTAACTAGATGTTGCCGTGATCATGCTATCTTGTGTGAGACAGTCCCACTAACTAAATGTTGCCGTGATCATGCTATCTTGTGTGAGACAGTCCCACTAACTAGATGTTGTCGTGATCATGCTATCTTGTGTGAGTCAGTCCCACTAACTAGATGTTGCCGTGATCATGCTATCTTGTGTGAGACAGTCCCACTAACTAGATGTTTCCGTGATCATACTATCTTGTGTGAGACAGTCCCACTAACTAGATGTTGCCGTGATCATGCTATCTTGTGTGAGACAGTCCCACTAACCAGATGTTGCCGTGATCATGCTATCTTGTGTGAGACAGTCCCACTAACTAGATGTTGCCGTGATCATGCTATCTTGTGTGAGACAGTCCCACTAACTAGATGTTGCCGTGATCATGCTATCTTGTGTGAGACAGTCCCACTAACTAGATGTTGCCGTGATCATGCTATCTTGTGTGAGACAGTCCCACTAACTAGATGTTGCCGTGATCATGCTATCTTGTGTGAGACAGTCCCACTAACTAGATGTTGCCGTGATCATGCTATCTTGTGTGAGACAGTCCCACTAACCAGATGTTGTCGTGATCATGCTATCTTGTGTGAGACAGTCCCACTAACTAGATGTTGCCGTGATCATGCTATCTTGTGTGAGACAGTCCCACTAACTAGATGTTGCCGTGATCATGCTATCTTGTGTGAGACAGTCCCACTAACTAGATGTTGCCGTGATCATGCTATCTTGTGTGAGACAGTCCCACTAACTAGATGTTGCCGTGATCATGCTATCTTGTGTGAGACAGTCCCACTAACCAGATGTTGTCGTGATCATGCTATCTTGTGTGAGACAGTCCCACTAACTAGATGTTGCCGTGATCATGCTATCTTGTGTGAGACAGTCCCACTAACTAAATGTTGCCGTGATCATGCTATCTTGTGTGAGACAGTCCCACTAACTAGATGTTGCCGTGATCATACTATCTTGTGTGAGACAGTCCCACTAACCAGATGTTGCCGTGTTCATGCTATCTTGTGTGAGACAGTCCCACTAACTAGATGTTGCCGTGATCATGCTATCTTGTGTGAGACAGTCCCACTAACTAGATGTTGCCGTGATCATGCTATCTTGTGTGAGACAGTCCCACTAACTAGATGTTGCCGTGATCATGCTATCTTGTGTGAGACAGTCCCACTAACTAGATGTTGCCGTGATCATGCTATCTTGTGTGAGACAGTCCCACTAACCAGATGTTGTCGTGATCATGCTATCTTGTGTGAGACAGTCCCACTAACTAGATGTTGCCGTGATCATGCTATCTTGTGTGAGACAGTCCCACTAACTAAATGTTGCCGTGATCATGCTATCTTGTGTGAGACAGTCCCACTAACTAGATGTTGCCGTGATCATGCTATCTTGTGTGAGACAGTCCCACTAACTAGATGTTGCCGTGATCATACTATCTTGTGTGAGACAGTCCCACTAACTAGATGTTGCCGTGTTCATGCTATCTTGTGTGAGACAGTCCCACTCACTAGATGTTGCCGTGATCATGCTATCTTGTGTGAGACGGTCTCACTAACTAGAGGTTGCCGTGATCATGCTATCTTGTGTGAGACAGTCCAACTAACTAGATGTTGCCGTGATCATGCTATCTTGTGTGAGACAGTCCCACTAACTAGATGTTGCCGTGATTATGCTATCTTGTGTGAGACAGTCTCACTAATTAGATGTTGCCGTGATCATACTATCTTGTGTGAGACAGTCCCACTAACCAGATGTTGCCGTGATCATGCTATCTTGTGTGAGACAGTCCCACTAACTAGATGTTGCCGTGATCATGCTATCTTGTGTGAGACAGTCCCACTAACTAGATGTTGCCGTGATCATGCTATCTTGTGTGAGACAGTCCCACTAACTAGATGTTGCCGTGATCATGCTATCTTGTGTCAGACAGTCCCACTAACTAGATGTTGCCGTGATCATGCTATCTTGTGTCAGACAGTCCCACTAACTAGATGTTGCCGTGATCATGCTATCTTGTGTGAGACAGTCTCACTAACTAGATGTTGCCGTGATCATGCTATCTTGTGTGAGACAGTCCCACTAACTAGATGTTGCCGTGATCATGCTATCTTGTGTGAGACAGTCCCACTAACTAGATGTTGCCGTGATCATGCTATCTTGTGTGAGACAGTCCCACTCACCAGATGTTGCCGTGATCATGCTATCTTGTGTGAGACAGTCTCACTAACTAGATGTTGCCTTGATCATGCTATCTTGTGTGAGACAGTCCCACTAACTAGATGTTGCCGTGATCATGCTATCTTGTGTGAGACAGTCCCACTAACTAGATGTTGCCGTGATCATGCTATCTTGTGTGAGACAGTCCCACTAACTAGATGTTGCCGTGATCATGCTATCTTGTGTGAGACAGTCTCACTAACTAGATGTTGCCGTGATCATGCTATCTTGTGTGAGACAGTCCCACTAACTAGATGTTGCCGTGATCATGCTATCTTGTGTGAGACAGTCTCACTAACTAGATGTTGCCGTGATCATGCTATCTTGTGTGAGACAGTCTCACTAACTAGATGTTGCCGTGATCATGCTATCTTGTGTGAGACAGTCTCACTAACTAGATGTTGCCGTGATCATGCTATCTTGTGTGAGACAGTCCCACTAACTAGATGTTGCCGTGATCATGCTATCTTGTGTGAGACAGTCCCACTAACTAGATGTTGCCGTGATCATGCTATCTTGTGTGAGACAGTCCCACTAACTAGATGTTGCCGTGATCATGCTATCTTGTGTGAGACATTCTCACTAACTAGATGTTGCCGTGATCATGCTATCTTGTGTGAGACATTCTCACTAACTAGATGTTGCCGTGATCATGCTATCTTGTGTGAGACAGTCTCACTAACTAGATGTTGCCGTGATCATGCTATCTTGTGTGAGACAGTCTCACTAACTAGATGTTGCCGTGATCATGCTATCTTGTGTGAGACAGTCTCACTAACTAGATGTTGCCGTGATCATGCTCTCTTGTGTGAGACAGTCTCACTAACTAGATGTTGCCGTGATCGTGCTATCTTGTGTGAGACAGTCCCACTAACTAGATGTTGCCGTGATCATGCTATCTTGTGTGAAACAGTCCCACTAACTAGATGTTGCCGTGATCATGCTATCTTGTGTGAGACAGTCTCACTAACTAGATGTTGCCGTGATCATGTTATCTTGTGTGAGACAGTCCCACTAACTAGATGTTGCCGTGATCATGCTATCTTGTGTGAGACAGTCCCACTAACTAGATGTTGCCGTGATCATGCTATCTTGTGTGAGACAGTCTCACTAACTAGATGTTGCCGTGATCATGCTATCTTGTGTGAGACAGTCCCACTAACTAGAGGTTGCCGTGATCATGCTATCTTGTGTGAGACAGTCCCACTAACTAGAGGTTGCCGTGATCATGCTATCTTGTGTGAGACAGTCCAACTAACTAGATGTTGCCGTGATAATGCTATCTTGTGTGAGACAGTCCCACTAACTAGATGTTGCCGTGATCATGCTATCTTGTGTGAGACAGTCCCACTAACTAGATGTTGCCGTGATCATGCTATCTTGTGTGAGACAGTCTCACTCACTAGATGTTGCCGTGATCATGCTATCTTGTGTGAGACAGTCTCATTAACTAGATGTTGCCGTGATCATGCTATCTTGTGTGAGACAGTCCCACTAACTAAGTGTTGCCGTGATCATGCTATCTTGTGTGAGACAGTCTCACTCACTAGATGTTGCCGTGATCATGCTATCTTGTGTGAGACAGTCTCATTAACTAGATGTTGCCGTGATCATGCTATCTTGTGTTAGACAGTCTCACTAACTAGATGTTGCCGTGATCATGCTATCTTGTGTGAGACAGTCTCACTAACTAGATGTTGCCGTGATCATGTTATCTTGTGTGAGACAGTCCCACTAACTAGATGTTGCCGTGATCATGCTATCTTGTGTGAGACAGTCCAACTAACTAGATGTTGCCGTGATCATGCTATCTTGTGTGAGACAGTCTCATTAACTAGATGTTGCCGTGATCATGCTATCTTGTGTGAGACAGTCTCATTAACTAGATGTTGCCGTGATCATGCTATCTTGTGTGAGACAGTCTCACTAACTAGATGTTGCCGTGATCATGCTATCTTGTGTGAGACAGTCTCACTAACTAGATGTTGCCGTGATCATGCTATCTTGTGTGAGACAGTCTCATTAACTAGATGTTGCCGTGATCATGCTATCTTGTGTGAGACAGTCTCACTAACTAGATGTTGCCGTGATCATGCTATCTTGTGTGAGACAGTCTCATTAACTAGATGTTGCCGTGATCATGCTATCTTGTGTGAGACAGTCTCACTCACTAGATGTTGCCGTGATCATGCTATCTTGTGTGAGACAGTCTCATTAACTAGATGTTGCCGTGATCATGCTATCTTGTGTGAGACAATCTCACTAACTAGATGTTGCCGTGATCATGCTATCTTGTGTGAGACAGTCCCACTAACTAGATGTTGCCGTGATCATGCTATCTTGTGTGAGACAATCTCACTAACTAGATGTTGCCGTGATCATGCTATCTTGTGTGAGACAATCTCACTAACCAGATGTTAAAAAATATGACAACATTAGAGGTGAATGCTCGTTCGTTGAAATTGGAGGACCTCTTGTTGAAAATCACTGTTTAAGCTTTCTTTTCATTATTTACGAATTAAAAACAAACTGCAGTTTTTGATTGTTATCTATTTCAATTGTAATTTGTCAACAGTTCACCTTTTTCCCTTTTTTATTGATGATTAGGATTTAAAGAAACGTCATGTAATATTTCTGCTAAATCTGAATTAGGACGTTTTCCTATCACCTCATTTATTAAAACTCAAATACTTCTGTATTTTGTTAGAATAAACTCTAATAATATCAATCCATTGATTAAAGAATCCTTAAATGTAAATATAAAAATGCACGATGAAGGCAAATACTCATGGTAACTTGTGTAAATAATATTTTCAAATAATTCGATTTAGATATTGAAGACTATTCTAATATAGATAAACCATTTCATAGATTATAATTTCCACTAAAAAAAGAATTACAAAAGATAGCTCTTAATTATACTTTAAAGACTAAAGACAAACTTTCAAAACTAACCGAAAGTTCAAAATTATTCTTATATAGTAAACTAAAGAACGATATTATATTGGAACCCTACTTATTACAGCTAAGCAATTTTGAAAATAGACAAGTCATATCAAAATTTCGGTCAAGTGATCATAATTTAGAAATTGAAAAAGGTCGTTGCAAAAATATACCCCGTCAACAAAGACTGTGCAATACTTGCAATAACATTGAAGATGAAGATCACGTCTTTTTACATTGTCGTATCTAGAAATTTATTATTTAATATTATTGGAAATTACTGCTCTAACTTTGTTAATATGTCTGATTTAAACAAATTGAAATATATTCTTAATCCAAATCCAGATCTTTCATCTGATATTTGTACCTTTATTAAACAATCATTAGAATTAAGGTAAAAGGTCCATGTCGGTCAAAGACTCTTTCTTTTGTAAAAAATGTTGTATTGTGTTATTATTGTTTGTATTACTGTATTGCTTGTATTACTTATTGTTTGGTTTGTATTACTGTATTGCTTGACCCTCATGGATGTAAAATGTAATTAAATAAATAAATTAATACAATCTTTTAACCGTTTATTGCTATCTGTAATTATCACCTATTTATGAACCGTATAGTGAAAGAGTAAATACTTCAGTAAATTTATATCTGGTACGAAAACACGCAAGAAATATTCATGTATATACCGGTATTTTCAGCTATAAAGATGTTTATAAATACAGGTAGTCTTTTTCTGTTCGATTGTTTGGTGGAATCTACGTCATTTATGAAGATAGTTTTAACAGTGCTATATGTTGAAAATCTACAAACTTTGGTTTATGTATGACCATTTACAGCAGCACTGCTCACATAGTCATATTTGAGCGTTAACCTTTTACTCACTTTTGAAAACAACATTTAGCTTGGTCGATCATTTTACCAAGATGGAATGTTTGGGCCCATAAAACTATTTAAACCCGCCGCTTTTTTTTAAAGTGCCTGTACCAAACCAGCATAAGGAGCGGTCAATTTGTGCTACATGTAGGAGCATCGATTTTGCCTCTATATTTACGATTTGTCGATTGGATTTAGAACTGTTCCGACGATGTGGAATTTATTGTTTTTGTTTTTGTTTTTTTATATATATATTTTTTTTCATTTTATTTTACGCATAACTGTTACATGTTTTGTATTTATAGCAATGAAATCTGTAATGGATGGTACTTGGGGAACATGGAATCCAATATGGATGCTTGGTCATGGTCTAGACGGCGCCACTGTAGGTATTGTTGGACTTGGCAGGATAGGGTCAGCTGTTGCCAGGTGCTTACGGCCCTTTGGTGTAGAGAAGATACTATATAGCGGAAAAAATCGCTCTAAATATGATCAAGATGTGAATGCTGAATTTGTAAAATTTGACGACCTACTTACTAATTCAGATTTCGTGCTAGGGTGCTGTTCTCTTACGCCAGATAATATGGGAATTTTTAATGCGGAAGCATTCCGTAAAATGAAAAAATCGGCCATATTCGTCAATACTAGTCGAGGTGGTTTAGTAAATCAAAATGATCTTTTCGACGCTTTAAAATCTGGTGAAATTGCTGGCGCAGGTCTTGATGTGACGTCACCAGAACCGTTGCCAACGGACAGTCCGTTGCTAACCTTGGACAATTGCTTAATTTTACCTCATATTGGAAGTGCTACAGACAAAGCAAGAAGCGCCATGTCTTCGTTAACTGCCAGAAATATTCTGTCCGTGTTTGACAACACAGAGATGCCAAGTAGACTTCAAGTTTAATAAGGTTTGATTATAATAGAATAAAGACCCTGGATTGATCTCTAGAATGGACCAAGATATTGCTGAGTCATCAGAAAAGTTTGTTCATTGTTCTGGAACAAAAAAGGACCCAATGAATTAACCACACGGTTTTAAAAGAAGGTTGTAATTGGTCATAATTAAAGGAAAGATAATCAAGATAGCTTGTAAAAGTGAAGGAAAACACAAGGAATGTGTGTCTTCTATAGCTTCTTCGTGTACTTGTTATTAATCTCCTCTAGCTTCATAAAACATAGCAACTTAGCTAGGATCTATGACGACAATTATTGATAGGTCAGAAATATTTGTGATCGAAATGTCTTCACAACAGCCTGAAATTAAAATAGTTATTCATTCATTCACGTTGTAGAATTAATATTATACTATATGATAACGTTGGTTTGGTTGGTTTTATGGTGTTTAACGCCTCTTTCAACAATTTTTCAGCTATATCGTGAAAAAATTGGAAATTGATAGAGGGGGGGGGGGGGGGGGTCACTGCTTTTCTGGTTGATCAAGCAGGGGGGTTCATGATTTTTTTTAAGCATACACTATAGATTAAATCTATTTGCATGTAAAATGTAAAATGAAAATAAATATATTCAGCCGAAAAAAATGTCTCCTTGTCATACATTTTGCCAATGATAATTTTTGCACTATGAATACTTTCTCAATTGCTTTGTTGTATTATAAAGTATTTTTTAATTTGCAAATTTCTGTTATCATAATACTGTTGATTTGAGATTAATTGTGAAACTGATGATTAAAATAATATTTCAATATATTAACAAAACTATTGTTATAGTACATTGTATTTATGGCAAAAATTATTGATGCAGCTTCTTTAAATAGTGGGCTCCTCAGGCTTGTTGAAAACTGTGAAGACAAAAAATTACAACAAAGTGACTTAAGGGTATCCTTTTCATTAGATGTGGTTGTGGTTGCCTTCATGAACACAGAAGGACCTTTAGTTCCATTTCCTATGAGCTACTATTCTTGTTAAAAGGAATTTATAGCAACATATGAAATTAGAAGCCTTTCAACAATAATCAGGAAAGAGGGTCAAAAGATTTGAAGTAGTTGAAAGAGAGGGGGTTACAAATTTTAACACAACTTAAAAAGGGGGGGGGGGAGGGTCAGTTATGTTTGCTCATTCCAAATTTACATTTTGCCGCCCCCCTGGAGATAAATAATGACCGATCCCTAACCACGTTATATATTTGTTTTTGTTTTTCATTTTATTTATCAGAACTAGATACTATTTAAGTATATCTTGTTTTTAACATTTGACCGAATTGTTTTGTTTACGTCAAATTGACCTATAAATTTAGGTTATTCTTGATTTTTTAAATACATTATGTAAAACAGATCAGGCCACCGTTTCACAAAAGGTTGTAAATCGTACGATTTCCGTTTTATGTTACGACCACTTGCCGACCAAGTTTACGATTTAGAGCTTTTGTGAAACGGTGCCCTGTATCTTTACAACCTAACAATCCCATTTAAAAAGGGTGACACATTTTAATGGAGAATTCATTTTGGTTTTTCATATTCACATCCAGACCTTTCCTCACTTGTTTTTATATGCACAAATTCCTTTTCTGAACCGCATTGATGGTGTAATGTTTCGAGTGTGGTATATCGTGGATTCGAGTCCCGATCGGGTCAAACCAAGACTGTAAAATTGGTATTTACTATTTCTTCGCTAAGCACGCAGCACCAATGAGTTAGAAGAATACAATAGAATGTAATTGTTTTGCTCGGAATGTGTATGCACGTAAATATAATTTTCAGTAAATATCTTGTTTTCGAATCGAGATAATTCACTGTTGTTTCACGAAACCCGGAAAAGGGGGGGGGGGGGGGGGGGGGGGGTCGTCATCGTATGATATTTGGATTTATAACTACCTGTCCAATCGGTGCGTATTCAGACTAATAAAACTGACCTCCATGATATAACTGAAATATTGTTGAAAGTGGCGTTAAAGCTTTCTTTTGTAAAATGACGGTGAAGACTCCATCCCAAGTTCGTATGACTTGATTCTTTGTTGTTTGTTTGCATCTTACCTACCATATTGAAGATGTCTTCAGATCCGTTTGATCCAAGAAACGTTTGAAGATAATAAAGGGGTAAACAGATGTAGTAAATCAAAGAAGACAGACAACACAATGGCCAAATGAAAAAGAACATATAAGATTTTCACATGTGCATTCGAAATGTCTCATTGTGGTAAAATTACAGAAAGAAAATAACTGCATGTAAACCATTGTGTCTATATACGAACAACAGACCGACAGACTCAAAACATAATACAACCGTCTCATTAAAAAAATGTCCAATTGGCGTTACACAACGATCTCTCACTCCCTCATTTAATTTGATCGTCAGTACCTGTTTTACTTTTGATACGACCCAAACGTTTTTTTTTCATAAGAAATTTAGCTTAAGTCACATGATCTACTTATATGAATTGGTCACGTGAACTAAAATGTGACTGATCAATAAAATATTAAAATACAAATTAAATACATATGTACACATGTATGTATCAACATATAAACGTCGCGGTCGAAAATTAGTACAACAGGGATTAAAAATTAATAACGACAATATCATGTACAAAAATCTAAATCTGAAAACGGACGTTTGCACCGGACAAAAAAAAAATAAAAACATTTTTGTAATCGAATTATATACATTATAAACATTCCTGTGTCAGCTAGATTTGCCAGTCTAAAACGATGAAAATTAAATTTAACTGATATAGTTTGTAGTACTTTCATTAAAATCCATTTGATTTGGGGGTCATAAAACTAGTATAGCTCCGCCACGTTTTTATAGAAGTGTCTGTACCAAATCAGGAAAGTGAGCAATCATGTATGACTTTTTATTGTGTGCTAAGGATATCGATATTGATTCTATTTCTACAATTGTCCTATTAGATTTAGGAACTGTTCCGGTTATATTGTATTTTTTTGTTGTTCATTTTTCAAGTTTCACATATAGTCAACCAGAAGTTTTGTGGCACGACCTCCCCCCCCCCCCCCCTTTTTTTTTCCCCCCGAAAGGCTCGACCAATGCATTGCGACAAGAATCAAATACACTTCTCCGTCGTAGGGTATGACACAAATGAGTGATGCGAGTTTGCACTAAAAAGATAATTTGCCGCCATTGAAAAGCACATTTTCGGATCCAATCCACAGGAACTTGTGACATGGAAATACCCCCTTTTTTATTATTTAATTTTCTGTTCATAATTTCTATATTATTTTTCTCTATCTAACGTGTTCATGTTCATATTCATTCAATTTTATGGCAACAGCAGCTTACACGTGCCGCGCCTCTATTTACCACTTGGGAACAGAAAATAAAAAAAAAAATGGAAGAGGAGATATTCCATTGCATAAGCGTCTGTGATCCAATCCATCATCTTTACCTGAAAATGGGCCCTATATCAGCAGTTACACTTTCACACACAGGTTAAAATCATACACTATTCATTAATGGGGGAGGATGGGGCTGCTCTTTGTAGACAGTGATTTGTTATGTAGAGGTGTCCTTTAAGGCAGGTCTGACTATAACAAATAAAGCATTTCCCAGTATGAGTTTTGACTTGTAAAAATATTCTCTGAAATACTGTTGACGACATCTAACAACAAATACTAGTAGTCGACCAGGAAATTATACGAGGATTCTTTGAAAGTCCATTTAATAATTGAATATCGTATGTTCTTTGAAATGTAAAGACAATTCATACATGATTACTCCTACAGAGAAATTAATGTACTTGTTGGATCGATGCCCATGCAGTTTAAAAGTTATGAATATATTTTACTTAATTCGGAATTTTTCAAATATCTAAAAAAATAAAAAAATAAATTAATAATAAAAGATAACATCGATTTTCACCTGTCGCCATCAGATTTATTCTGTATTTGTATTTGTTTCGAACAGCTTAAGAGTAAAAAAAAAAACGTTTTTCTCAGCTGTCACATCCTAATTTCTTCTGAAAGTATTTTTGTTGAAAAACATACATATTAGGTATATTCTGGATTTGAAAAAGCTATATATGTGTCCCTTTTAGCATAAAATAATGCAAAATAAAATAAAACCCCACAATCAACTTCAAATAGAGAGCGATTAATAAAGGAAAACCAACTAATCTTGCTCATCCTCATCACAGTCACAGGTAAAGCAAAATAGTTGGGCAGATCATAGGAAAGTTTTAAGATACCAAAGGGGTAATCAAAAGTTGTAAATGTATCGAAGGACAGACAATACAATGACTAAAATAAGGAAGAACGAAAGTACAGACAATGATCTACAAATAATTTACAGAAAACTTAAGCTGGGGTGAACTCAGGTGCTTCGGAAGAGAAAGTAGTTCCTGCTCTATCAAGGGCACCCGTTGTGTTATTCTTATTACAAACCCACCATAATCATAGTGGAGAAGAAAACATAATAGGTTCCAAAGTATTTGACTAATAAAAGCATTAAAACCACAAATGTAGATAAAAATAGTATAATTATTCCAACAAGTTACTAACCGTCTATTAACATACAATGTTGACCTCGATTCTATGAAAAAGAACAATTCGAACATGCCTAAAAGCACATAGATAAATAAATTGATAAAAAATAATAAATCCCTATAAAATCCCAAGTCAATCGAATTGCATAAGAAAATCAATACTGTCATGATTACAATGAGGCATCGATGTGACGTACACCACTTCAAAAATTCATCGTTCACAATAAGAAGAGAATTTTACCATTTAAGTTTTCCTGGAATGTATTTTTCAACGAGTTTTGTATAATAAGGCACAAGTTCTTCTAAAGGTGGAATGTCGGGACATTTGGAATACAAATCAAATTTGTTGAACTCGTTTACCCATTTCATCATTTCTAGATCTTTGTTATTGCACAGATACATGTATGCACCGGAAGTATGCCATGGATAGAATGAATGAAACCGGATGCAATATAGAGCCTCTTCCGGTAGATAACACTTGTTGATTGGTGCCGTTAAAACACGGTACAAGTACTCGTCGTGGCCCCACGACATGCATACATTAGAAAGACCACAATTCTCTTCGTATATACCTAGTTTTGTGTTCAGTTTATCGTTTTGTAGATCCGGATTTTCTTTAAAGAGTTCAGCATCAAACACAATAGATTTATCTGGGCGACATCCAACTGGGAAAGTATCCCCGACGGTCGAAAATTGAGGTTCACCCCATAAAGCCATAGCCTTCCCGATATCATGAATTAATCCGGTAACCTGAAGCCATTCGTTATCCGGGTGCTTCTTTCGTATTCCCTCGGCAGTTTGATATGCGTGTACGGAATTTGGCACGTCAACATCGGGGTCACTTTCGTCCACAAAACTGTTCAATTTGCTAAGCGCTTCCATAATCGACATTTCACCGTGGTTAAATTGACACCAATATTCATTTTTCTTTTTCACGTAATCCAGGGTCTGCGTGGAATGCATCGCTCTATACGTATTTATAACTCGTTCTGGTGACGTATGGATATCAAAGATTCTGTATTCGTTTTTGTCTTTGTATTCTGGTCGGTACTCAGACGGATCATCAAGATGGACGGATCCGACTTTAACTTCGTCTACCGTTGTCATATTTCACAAGCTTTCTTGGTTTATTATATTTAACAAATGAATAAAGTGGGTTTGTTGCTGTGCTGTTTTATATCGACTCTATCTGTAAATCCGGTTCAAACCGCAATCGGGTATTAAACGTAATTACAATATAAATAACGTACCAAATTAGGGCGAATCTCAAAGGTATTAAATTTATGTTAATCAAAGTCCTGAAAGTGCTCTCTCCTGGGGGTAATCATAACCTTTTGGGTAAATAATCAAACGTTTCGAGAAATAAAATTAATTTGGTTATTTTTTTATCGATATAAAACAAGTCGCACTGTATAAATCCAAGCAAAATATTTTGTGTATTAAAATTCTGGCATATTACATATAGAGCTGTCGGTGTAACAAAATTTAAATACATGTAGAAAAATTACCATGAGACCATAGAAATATTGCCCCATAAAAATATCAGATACTTTCTGTTTCATTAACAATACTATAGTGTGCACATTGAAATAAAACACCCCTCAATGAAACGTGAATCCCAGGTATATAAAATATTTTCATAGTCAGAAATGAGGAGCAATTTGCTAATTTACATATCTAAGATTACGACATCGAGACGTATATAATTTTCGTATCATCTATATAGGAGTTATCTTCCCTGATTGAATACATGTTATTTTCTGAAATTGAAAATGATACATGAAATTAGGCTGAATTAAATGAAATAAAAATCAATGACGACCATGAAATATTCGAAGTTCGTGGACAAAATGACAATCCGAGGCGGCGAACCTTTATCTGGCATTAAGAGTTTATGAAAAAATGTCTGAAATACATGAAAGTGATGGAGTTTAACACAACAATTCAACAACGAATGACATTTGGCGGTACATTTTCTGAAATAAATTTTAATTTGTTTCCTCAATCATAGATGTAATTCTATTGACTAACCTTATATTTCTAGCTTCTAAACTCGAGGTTCCCACAATAAATACAAAATGATAATTTTTGCATGCATGCGACTTCAAAGAAAGGGTTAATATCGTTACAAAGCAACAAAATGATTTGAAATTTGGCGGAATAAAAACATTGCGGAAATTATAAATAACTTATAATGATCAAATCGTTTACGGACACATTAGATTTCCGTACTGCATGCTATTGTTTGACAAATCTCATTAATAATCCACCCAGCTTGAAACTGTAGTCACGTGATCAAAATCTAATTTAAATATGATAAATATTTATGAAGAAAAGTGCCATCAATATCTGGAAATGTAAAATACTATTGATAGATGCAATCTGATAGATATCGATCCAAAATTTAACTAAATTTAAGAACAATTGCTTTTTTATGTTGTAGAATTTTAACCCGTTTTGGCGATCAAAATTCTACGATAATGTTCAATGTTCAACGAATTCCACGACTTCGGACAAATTGTTCAACTTGGAAAAATTACCCGGGTAAATGTGAAAGTGGTCAATATTCTATACACCACATGTACCGGATCACGTAATGTTGCGGGTATTACTATTTATATCCTACTATGTCTATTTATCGTCTGAAACTCCCGAAGTCATATAAATTAACAATCTGTAAATAATTCGATGGTTCATCTCGTTGAATGCCTTAAACATGGGGGTGTTCTAAATGGACTGAAATAATCATTTATGGTTTATATTCATAACTGTAGTGGTTGCATCGTGGGTACGAACCGGTCGTTTCACACCAAAGGCTATGCAATTGGCATTTACCGCTTCCCGCTAAGGTCGCAGCTTTAAGGAGTAAGAGCAACGACGTGTTGGCTCGGAATCAGGATAATAATTATGTCCGAGTGAAGGACTATTTCAATACGCGGACTGTTGTATCAGTGACCTGGCACTATGAAAATCCAGCTAAGCGTGTTGGTCTAGTACAAAGCAGACGTCATCTTAATCTCATCTAAATGTAACTTGTTCTCGCTATAACTGAAAAATTGTTCACTTGGCCTACAATAATAATCACTGTAATCCAATTTTCAGGTTACACCTGTAGAGTTTTAATGTCCTGTACATACTTTTTGACCTTTTTATTCTGACATTATCTATTGACATTTTAAATGATGAAATAGTATGATTTGATAGGTTGTGTTTTTATGTCAACTGATAATACGCACTTGTACTGAAAAACCGTCGTCCTTACCAAGGCCATTCGTTATTATACAACACGACACGTGTCATAATTGTAAACATGTTAATAAAACGTAGATATCTAATTTAAATTAGTGCACACGACACGCAATGAGTGAGTGATTGTTGCCAACTCAGCAATGATTCAGCTATATCATGGCGAGAACAAGTTAAATTTTCAATTAAATGATGATGAGATCCGCTTTCTACTAGATCAACACGCTTAGTTAGATAATAATAGTGCTAGCTCACGGTCCGCGGATAGACATGTAGCCCCAATCGGACACATTATCCTGATTCCGAGACAGCCAGTCTGTGTCCTTTCTCCTTAATGTTGCGGGCTTAGCGGAGAAGCCACACATACCAATTTTATAGTCCTTGGTTTGACCCGATCGGGGCTCGAACCCACGATCTATCGCACTCGAGGCGAGCACGCTAATCATTACACCACCGATGCGTTTTTCTGGAATAAGATTCTTGCAAGTGCAATGTATAGTAAAAAGCAATATATTGGAAAGCAAAATTATTTTTAAGTCTTTGAGAAAGAAACCCAAAGAGTCTAATGTGTGATGCGCCAGGTGTAATTAGATATTTAACATACACTTTTGGCTTTTGTTAAAAACCTGTTTAAATTTACCTTATGGTTTAGTAGCAGTTTAACGAGATTCTATTACTGCCGTTTGGTTTTAGAAGAGTTTGAAGATACCAAAGGGATAATCAGAATCCGTATATCGAAGAAGAACAGACAACACCATGGCCAATAAAGCAGTTCAGTAGGATTTCAAGCGTACCCTCTGGTATCGAAAGAGTTCATTGAGGTTTTAAAGTATTTTAAGCATATCATTTTGTGTTAGGAGCATTTGAGTTCACCCCGGTTTATAGAGGGGTTCGAGTTTTAGTTTTCTATGTAATGTTTTGTAGATCTTTGTTTGTCCTTTTGTCTTTTTTCTTTTGGTCGTTGTATTGTCTGTCTTTCGATTCATGGCTTCTGGTTACCCTTTGATTTCTTCAAACATTTCTGAAAGGAGTTGGATGCATAACCGTTCGATTATAAACATTTTAATGTAATTAAATATTCACATGTGTTTTATATATGCAGGTTAGAGGGGTTATTAAACCAACCTTGATAAACACTTTGATGTGGAAGTACTTTAGTTGTGTTTTAAACATAATATAGTTTAGAAGCAGTTTAGCGAAAGTTTTACGATCGTCACCAAAACCTGTTTACGGAATATCCATGTCACAAAGGACCACGAATATGTTCTGATTGTCATAATCACAATCCGGTCCTTTCCTCGTTCATGGCTTATTACCGGGTTTGTAACGAGAGTAACACGACGGTTGCCACATGAGTAGCAGGAACTACTTTCCTGTACGGAGCACATGAATTCACCACAAGTTTGTACGTTTGTACATGTCTTAGTGAGGTTCCTGTTGTTCATATTACATGTCTTTGTATTTTTTTGGTTCCGTTTGTGCTATGCTCTGCGATTTCCACACTCCAAAAAATGATCGTTTAATTTTTACTTTCATTTGTTTTATAGGAGGGGGTGCATGTTTCATTAATGCAATTTGCATTTATTTACGTATGCTGGTGTTCAACGCGATTTTCATATCAAATGATGTTCGTGTCGTTGAACAGTGACACGACGGCTGTCTCTAGTGGAGCAGGAAATGCTTTCCCTTCCGTTGCACCAGGGTTTACTCCAGGTTTAAAGTGGTGTTCGTGTTGCTCTCTATTTAGTTTTCTGTATGGTGTTTTGTAGATCATTGTTTGTCCTTTTCCTTTTTGGCATTGTATTATCTGTCCTTATTCGATTTCCGGCTTTACCCCTTGAAATCTTCCTTTTTCTTGATATGGTTTTTTGCTAGGACTAGGGTTACGAGGAGTGACAATTCCGGCAACATCTGACTCGTCTTTAGAACATTATCTTGTCTTAATTTTATCTCCCAGCAACAAATATTTTGTACCATTAAATCGATTGACTCGACTACTTGGTGACCTTTTTATCAGTTGAACCATGTGCTGAGTAATACGTCACAGTTAACACACACGTGACAGATAGTGCCTGGTTCAATAATCTTGATACATGTACACGTAGAATATAATATTGGGTTAACCAGGGCTATTAATCAGGGGGTGAATGTACGTCATAATGTAGGAAACCTGGAAGCCATTTCGTGCAACAGGTGTCGAAGTGTTTGAAAGTTGACAAGAAGTTTTTTAACGATGGACACACCGTTGTTTAGCGGACATTTAGGAGCATTTGACGCACGATTTTTAAAAATAGGCCAACCAGAAACAAGAATTGCCTGTGGTGGCCATGTTTGTTAACGGATCAGAACGACATAAGCAATCACAACAGAGGACTTTCCATAGATACTTCCTGCCGAGTTTCGGTACGTTTGGCCAACCAGTTTCCGAGGAGAAGAATTTTTAAAATCAGCCAATCAGAAACAAGAATCGCCTGTGGTGGCCATGTTTGTTAATGGATCGGGACAGAATGAGCAATCTTTATAAAGGGTCTTCCATATATGCTTCCTACCAAGTTTCGGTTCATTTGGCCAAACGGTTACAGAAGAGAAGAATTTTTAAAATCAGCCAATCAGAAACAAGAGTCGCCTATGGCGGCCATGTTTGTTAACGGATCGGGGCGAAATGAGCAATGAGGGCCTTCCATAGATGCTTCCTACCAAGTTTCAGTTCATTTGGCTGAGGGGTTTTAGAGGCATATTTATCTGTAATTCAATTCATAGCCAACTGTATTTTACTAATATCTATATTTAAATTAGAGTTATCCCCCTTTCCACAGAAAAACAGTTTTTTTTTATGAAGCATACAATCATAAACATGAATTGCCTAGACGGCCATGTTTGTTCATGGATCTGGACGAAATGAGCAATCTTTATAGACGACCTTCCATAGATGCTTCCTACCAAGTTTCAATTCATTTGGTCCAGTGGTTTCAGAGGAGAAGATTTAAAAAAATAGGCCAATCAGAAACAAGAATTGCCTGTGGCGGCCATGTTTGTTAATGGATCGGGATGAAATTATCAATTTTTATAGAGGACCTTCCATAGATGCTTCCTAGCAAGTTTCAGTTCGATTTGGCTGAGGGGTTTCAGAGGAGAAGATTAAAATGTGAAAAGTTAACGGACGACAAGTGATGGCAAAAGCTCACCTTGCCTTTGGCAAGGTGAGCTAAAAAAGAGGGGTGAACTGATGTGGTTATGAAGGGTAAGAAGTTCCTGCCTCTTATAAGACACCCGCCATGTTACACATAATATATACAGTCAATATGTGTTGGACACAACAATACCAACAAACACAAATAACATAAATATTACCTGATCTCTCCTACAAACAAGTAGCAACACGGACTCCACCAAAAACCGGTGGTGAACTCGGTGCAAGTCCTGCTTCTTATTAGACACCCACCATGTTACTGGTATATTCAGTCAAGTCTTGGCAGTGATAGAGGAAAGAAAACATCTACATAAAAAGATAAACACCCATTGTCATTTGAGATATGGATATTTCGTAAGGTCAACCAAATTGCGAGGACTGTTGAATTTTGGTTCCGACGACTTCAACCTAGGAGCAACATAGCCGAGCTCTGTCCATGAAAATCACTGAACTGGGGCAATCCCTAGAATATCGTACGAGTTGTGAAATGTAAGCTCCATGTGCTGGTGATGATAGAATATTGCTACTGATGAAGGGGAAGTTGACCATTGAGAGAATATTGCTACTGATGAAGGGGAAGTTGACCATTGAGAGAATATTGCTACTGATGAAGGGGAAGTTGACCATTGAGAGAATATTGCTACTGATGAAGGGGAAGTTGACCATTGAGAGAATATTGCTACTGATGAAGGGGGAAGTTGACCACTGAGAGAATATTGCTACTGATGAAGGGGAAGTTGACCATTGAGAGAATATTGCTACTGATGAAGGGGAAGTTGACCATTGAGAGAATATTGCTACTGATGAAGGGGAAGTTGACCATTGAGAAAGTGAAGTCATCGTGTATGTCTTAAAAGAGTTGTTTTTAATCTTCCTCTGTTGTCACTTTCAATGTGAAGGTCAAGGTGTGAAGCAGACTTTTGAGTATCAGTAGTATCCTTCGTGTAGACCTTTAATTACATGGCTTTTTCATACTAAATCTTGTCCGATTGTTAAAGATATTTTGTTTCTTCTAATGACTCAGTGGATGACCATGGAGTGTGTAGTTAAATTTGATCAGATTTTTATATTTTTATGTTGGAATGATTCAAAGGGGGAGAGGGGAGGGGAGAGAGTGGGGTATATGGTGCTTAAACGCCACTTTCAACAATATCTCAGTTATATCGTGGCGGTCAGTTTTATTGGTGGAGGAAACCGGAGTACCCAGAGAAAATCATCGACCTACCGTAAGTCACTGACAAACTTTATTGCATAAGTTGTATTTAGTACACCTCATCTGAGCAGGGTTCAAACTGTGGTGATGGGCACTGATTGCATAGGTAGTTATAAATCCAACTACCATACGATCATGACCATGACGGCCGCTTTATATTTCTAAGTTGGAATGATTCAAAACAAAACTTAATAAAAATCATACCATATATATATATACATATATTTATTTTTATTCCATAACAAAGAAAATGATAAACATAAATGTATTGGTGGTAAATTTAAAAACAAATTGTCCCCGTCTTTCTATCATACAATATCTAACACATTGATGAGTCTCCAGTTGTTGATAATTTCTTTAATCAATCAATGCATTCAATTTTTTTCATTTTAAAATTGACCACTGAGAAAAAAAAACTTCCTTGCAGGAAAGATGACATGAATATAAAATAGCAATTAAATCTTGAAAAATATTTGCTGGTTGATGACTAGGGGTGATAATTCAAGGAAGTCAGCATAACCTTTTATATTCCAGGGTTAGAGTTGTGGTGTTTAATACCACTTTCAACAATATTTCAGTTATATTGTATAATTAATAGAACAGATATTAAATTCCACAAAAATTAGCGCTTTACAAAAAAATAAATAAAATAATTGAAAAAGCATATACAACAATATACACATCTATTCATAATATAAACTTAAATGATTAAAATAAACTTGTTATTATAGACTTTCATGGCTAAAAATAACATTTTTATTTATCTTTGTTAATCCTGCAAGAAAAATAGAATTTTTAATTTATTTAAATGGCTTGTTAAAATTTCTGTAACCTAAAGATTAAATATATTATATATAATGTTCAAGGTTATGGTGTTCTTTATATTAACACTGTTTGCCTGCTTATATACGAGGGTTGGCATTTTACTGA